>JAPKLY010000571.1:113299-123689 GCA_026898435.1 Prunella vulgaris
GATTGTCTTCTAGGACATATATACTAACAGAAGAATGGAGACTATGGCCAAGGTTTTAGTTAGAGATTAAAGCGAAAAGCCTAGGTTATGGGCACTAGCTAAATTGGGCAATACACTATCTGAATTGGATGAATACAGTATTTTCGGTTCAGTAAATATTTTTGAAACCTTTTTACTTTTTTTTTTATGTTTTTTAAACATAGTAAAAATTAAAAAAAATGTTCATTTTTTTGTTTTGAAAATTTATAAAAAGAGAAAATTACAAAATGGTTCATAAAATTAATATTAATTACAAATACGTTCTGTGCAGAAATAAATATGATTATGTACAAATATGATGAACTAATTTATAAATATAATGACTTTTTAAAATTAATATTTAATATAGCGACTTTATAAAAATTGTCCTATATATTTTTAAAAAGGCTAGGGCCAAGGCCCAAGTAAAATTAGAATTTTAATTGGGCTCAATACAGAAGTGGGCAGCCCAATTTTCATGTGGCCCATATAGCAGCAGAAATATATAAAATTATTAGTGCATATTCCCACATAGTAAACGGATCTAAAACATTCAATATAAAATTTAAATTTGACCTATAATATTAATTGTATTTGTTAAAATTACATAATTATTTTAAAAATTAATATTAAATTATTTATAATCTCACCTTTATAGTAATTATTAATGAGAAAAGTACAGTATGGTTTAACAAATTAACAAAAATTACATATTAGTCCCGTGCAAAAAAAAATGTTTCCGTGCCAAAAAAAAAAAAACTATCGTGCAAATTTTTTGAACTAATTTATAAATATAGTGATTTTTTTGAACCAATGTGTAAATGGCCAATTATTAATTAGTAGTAAAAAAAAATAAAAAACATGTTTTCACAAATCATAAGTTCATGTACGTATCATCTGATTTACATATAAGTTCAAAAAAATCACTATATTTACAAATAAATATTGTGTAAAAAAAAAATATACTTCTGTGCAGAAAAAAATTATATTTATATGCAAATATTTTGAATCTATTTATAAATATAGTGAATTTCTTGAACTCATATGTAAATCATCCTTGATTTAACATCACTAGTAAACACAATGATGTAATTGTCATTTTCCCTACTTAAGAGGATGACAACAAAGTCTAAAAACCTTGGAATCCTCAATCACTTATCATTATACACCAAGTGTATGCCTATAAGTCATTCACGATTAAATAAACACATATGTGAATGTACACATCACATAATTTTTATTTTTTTTGAATTATTGGGCTTTATCGGAGTCAAGGAAAAATAGGGAAAAAAATTTACTCCCTCTGTCCCAGATCAATTTGCACACTTTCCATTTTGAGTTGTCCCAAATCAATTTGCACATTACTTAAAAGGAAAACATCGATTTGCGTGCACACTCACAAAACTTTCTACACATTTACCCATACACCACCACTTTATTTAAAAAATACATTTTCCTTAAACCGTGTAACATCTCAGGTGTGCAAATACCCCTGGGACGGAGGGAGTATATTGGATATCATAGCATCATTTGCATCATGCTAAATTTAATTATTCATTTCACTAAGTGTGTTTGGTTTTTAAGAATAATTTTTTAAATTAAATATACTCTTAATTGATTATATAAAAGTCTAATTGCATAATATAATTGAATCGTCCAAATTAATATTGCTTGAATGTTAGTATTCTTTTTTAACACTGATGTATTTTACTTTTATATTAATAAAAAAACAAGTGTATTTTAATTAACTTGATTCGAGTCCGTATATTTTATTTGCAATAAAGTAGTTTAGACATCTTAATTAAACAACATGTTTGATAAAAGAGTGGTTCTTCTATTGGAGAGTTTGCTTTTGCGATTGTACCGACTGTTGAACTGGATTTCCAAATATATAGAGGAGTTCAATAGCCAATAAGATTGTATAGTCCAAGTGGATCAAATTTTTAGTGTTATTTTATCCTATGAGACATTGAGAAAAGATATACAAGAACCAACCAACTCATTGTTTTAAATTAGATATGCATTAAAAAAAATTAATAAATAAATATCCAACGTAACTTTATATACATTTCCCAAATAATTAATCAAATGTGGTACGAAAGACATTTCATGTATATCGTGTATGTCCCCATAGTTGTCCATCTTGTGGTCATATTTTTGACACAATGCAATGGTCATTGTCTTCTAATTATTGTATTCATTTGTTACGTTTGTTTATGCTATAGTTTCCAAGTGATTGGATGTCGATATCTTCCTTGTCAGAGTGTGTTCACTTTCCATTATTTAATAAAATAATAATAATAATAATAATAATAATAATAATAATAATAATAATAATAATAATAATAATAATAATAATAATAATAATAATAATTCGAAATGTCTTCGAAGGTTAGGAGCAGGGAATTGTGATTCAGAAAATATTTTAGAGGGCAAAGTATTATATAAGCATGGTTCATATATGATAATGTTTTGTCATGGAATTGATTGGAAAAAAATTAAAATATTAATTACTTAACTAAGAGTATAAAAAATATCTAATAAAAAATAATAATTGAAGACAGATGTATAATACTATTGTTCAGAAATATCAGCAATATCTATTTTTTTTTACTATTTGATTTTATCGTATTTATAAAAAAACCAACACAGTATTATAACATTTATATTTAAAGTATAAGTCTAAAAAATTCATATATTAATCAAGTTTATATAAAACTACTCATTTCCAAGATACAATTATAGTTATAATGTTAAGTGTAAAAGCTAAGCTGAGTTTGAATACTGAGTATTAAATCTTGATCCTGAGACAAGGCCCTGAACCTGAGAGAAAATGAGTCTGAGTAAGGGCGAAGACGATACTGAGTCTGAGTGCTCTAATCCTGACACTCATCCTGAGTGTTCAGATCAGTGAAGGCACTTGTCCTGAAGACTCAGTAACCTGAAGGTATAATCCTGAGATCATCATCCTGAGCCAACATCAGTCATCCTGAGTCAGACATCCTGACAGGCATATCCTGAGCTGAAAATGATCAATCTCCTGAGTCACTCAAGCTGAAGGTTTCAAGATGACATGAGGCGGTTATTTTGACAGCTGACGGAGCAATCCTATTGGATGTCGGAACAGTTATTTCAGGCGGTTGTAACCATACAAGCTCATTGATTGGTTATGGATTTTGAAGACAATTAGGATCTGGGCATCTATATATATGTATTCATACCTGGAGAATAATAATCACTCAATTTACTTAGGGTATGTTTGGTTCGTAAGATAAAAGTATCTATCCGCCAAAAACATGCATGATTTTGACGGATAAATACTTTTATCTTACGAACCAAATGAGCCCTTAGAGAGACTAGAGTGAGAAAGCTTGTAATCTGTAAACATTATTCCATTGATTAGTGAAGTGAGCCAACCCCATCCGTGGACGTAAATCAATTTGATCGAACCACGTAAAATTCTTTGTTCTCTTGATTTTCTTAATTTCTGCATTTTGTGTTCATCGAAGTTCTTCAAGGTCTGATATCTGGGAGTCTTATTGAGGTCGAATATTTCAATTAATTCACAACATATAACATTTTAGAGAGCACTATGGAAACAATACTCCCCACCCCCAATATTTTTTCCTCTATGTGGACACGAGTTTAAAAAAAAAAAGATAAAATAAAATAATAATTGTGGAGTCCACTAAAAAATAAAGTATTTATTTGTGTGTGATAATAAAATACTATATCCGTCTCATACCAACATGCAAGGGAGGGAGTACACATCAATTAAGAAAAAAAACATATTTTGTTTAACACATCGTAGAAACAATAAAAAAAAAATCATAAACAATAAATTAGGAAAAGTAGATTAAGGAAAGTGAAAAAAGTAATAACAATGAGCATAAATAAGTGTATATTTTTTTTTTTTAAATTGCAAGTTCTTGTAGAATATTCCAAGAAGGAAAACTTGCAAGTTCCTATGAGACGGAAGGTGTATTTTAAAAAAGAGAATAAGAATAAATTTGGAGAACAAACAAAAATAAAAAATGAGAATAAATATTAGGAGCAGATATGGAAGATTATACATATCAATATTATATATATAAATTGAAAATTTATGAATAATATGTACAAGATTCCATAGAAAATTGTATAATCATATTTAATTTAATCTTATTGACTTGTATTAGTTGTTCTTTCAAGTTTCAATCAGACGTCCCACAAAGTAAGTCTCTTGTGCATTAAGTCCATCATACAATTTTAATTATTTTTAAGAAGTTATATAATACTATTAAAAAGTTACATATATTATTAATAAAAAATATGTTTTTAGAAATACACTTTTAATAATAATACGTGTGATTTTTCAGCAATAAATAATGTAACTTTTTAAAAATACACTTGAATTATACGGTGCACTTGATGTATACAAGACTATGATTTTCTGATCTACTTTCTATTTCAGATCATTCACTAGTACATTTCAAATTAAGTTTATGTTTATGCATCGTGTTTATATATATATATATTGTTAATGGGAAAATTACAAAATGATTTACAAAATTGACACAAATTACAAATATGTTTATGTGCAGAAAAAAAAATATTTCTCTGCAGGAAAAAATTATACTTCTGTGCAGAAATTGTGAACCTATTTGTAAATATAGCTACTTTTTTGAACCAATACATAGTGACCCATTATTAATTATCTTTAATTTTATATGTACCAGATTCATCGTGTAATTTAAATATATTTTTAAAAAGTAGCATCATTTGCCTCGAAGAGATGGACCACAAATCTATATCATGTTTCTCAAATTATAATTATTTCTAAAAAGAAATTCTAATGATTCAATATCCGATATTCAAAATGATTCACATTTTCTTTTTGAAATCTAAAAAATAGCGCACTCCTAAATTTTAAGCCTACACCATTAGACAACATTAAGAATCTATAGTTATTTATCATATTTAATTCCTCTATTTATTTTATTATAATTGTTATCATATCTTATTTTATAAATAAGGGTATACTAAGAGATTAAAAAATTTCAAACTTCAAGTCCTAATAAGTAATTATTTATTGATTTATATATATAAATTATAAACATATGATAATTTTGTGAGATGAATGGATGTCTGTAAAAAAAATTCTGGGTAAAATGTGGGCAATAATTACTAATAGTTGGTGTTGATAATTATGTTCATTTTTTATTTTATTTTTGTCAAATAATGTCTCCAATACGTGCTAAAGAACTAATACAAGTATTTAGCAGGTTTTACTGTGTATATTCACAAAAGAATAAAAACGACCATATGCAATGCATCTATTTTTCCGATCCAATAACTCCTGCAAATTAATGTGGTGATGTAACATGATCAAAACCGATTTTGATTATTAAAAAAACAAATCACGTTGGGCCATTATTTTAGAGTTGGTTGAATTTGACTTAATGGCTATAATATTTTAAATATAAATATTGATTCATTTTCAAATAAGATCTGTTATAAAATATAATTATAGTAATACTTTTGAGAATGGATCCTCTGCTGGGCAATAAACCCAGCAAATGATGCTGGAGAATAAAACGCTGACGTATTATTAATATATTTTCTTTATTCTTCAGGAAGTCATAATTTTTCTACCTATCGTGATAATGAATTAAAAGGGAGAAATAGTTATTCATATGTCAGCGTTTTATTCCCCAGCACCCATTGCTGGTTTTATTACTCAGCAGAGGATCCGTATCCAATACTTTTACATCTTTTTTTTTTTAATTTTATCCCGAATTTGGTTTTGCGAGTCGGTCGGTATATGACCTTTTTAGTTTTGGAATTATGCCCCATGATTTTTTTAGCACTTCTTAAATTTGTAGACTTTTACTTCCATAATTATATTTATAATTCGCATACATTAATTCTCTATTCTACTAAATTTATTAGTTTTTCCATATTTAGTCACTCTTTTTTTTTTCCTAATATAATCCATGAGGCCATGACTATATTTAATTTTACATTTTTCTGTAACTTCTCATATCAGAATTGCTTAAAATTAAAAGTAAGTAAAAGTAGAACTGTGGTTAAAAAGTGAAAAAAGAGATGGAATAAATTAGTAATACACACTTTTTAATAAAATATTTAAAAAAAATTAATGAATAGAATGCATAAAATGAAAATTGCGAGATAAACTTTTTTTGAGAATAAAAATTTTAAAAAATATTTTTATTTTAATATAAATTATTTTTTGTGAAAATAAAATAAACTAACTTTAAACTTTTTTTTAGAATAAAAATTTTAAAAAATATTTTTATTTTAAGATAAATTAACTTTTGTGAAAATAAAACAAACTAACTTTTAAGGGTAGAGATAATATTAGAGCTCTAGGGAAAAAGAAGACTGCACAAATCACAATATTGTTAATCAATATTGAAGATTGCAGATATTTAAGTAAAGAGTAGTTCAGAAAAATAATCATGTTTATAACTTAAGTTAAAATATTTACACATATTTATTTATAAAAAAATTTAAAAATATAATTTTTATTTTTTAACCATTTTGTATTTTCTCTTAAATAAACTTACCGGGATAAAAGTACAGGAAAGATAAAACAAAAAAGAAAACAAATTAGTTGGGATGAACCCGAGTTCACCGTGAACTCGGGTTCTCAAGTATCACTGTCATGTGTATACACTATCACTGTTATGTATATTCACAATCACTGTTATGCATATATACTATCACTGTTAAAAAAATTAAGTATATTTTTATAACAGTGATAGTATATATGAATAACAGTGATAGTGATTATACATGACAGTGATGTGAGTTCATGTGAACTCGAGTTTTCAAGAGACCTACTCAAAATATTTAGAAACAAACTTACAATACTTGGCCAGGAAAAAAAGTGAGCAGGAAAAAAAAAAACCTAAAGAGGAGTTGCGTGTAAATAAGGAAAAGTTTGTTGACTAATATTGCGAAAAAAAAAGTGCACTACTTTAGTAAATAAGAAAAGTTAGGTGGCCAAAGAACAATTCCGGTAAAATAAATAAGAATTTATTCTCTCCATGTATCATTAGCGCACAACCGATAAGACTCGGTTTTCTTCTTAAAAACAGTAAGAGAGAGAGAGAGAGAGAGAGTTCTCTATATAAAACATGGATTTCTTTGAGAAATAGCTAAAATTCTTCAACCCTTTCTGGATTTCACTGTTTCTGTTTTTATTTTTTGGGTTGTCACGTTCGATTAAGAGGTTCCGCCTCTTTCGGCGGCGAATTCATTTGTTTATTCAAGTCCAGATACATTTTCCGGTTCAATCGTACCAATAAACTCCATTAAATTTCAATTTGATGGGTTCATGGTCTTTTCCTAATTATATCATCTTCATTAATTACCCAAACCTTACTCTAATTTAGTCGATTTATTAGAACAAGTCTTTTATGATTGATTAAAAGGGGTTTGAGAAATTTTCCTTTTTTATCGTCTGTGAGTGTGACCCATCTTATTTCTGTCAATTATCGATTGAATTGCCCTTAAAAATTCTTTGAGACCCATTAAAATTTTGTATTGAACCTATTTGAAGGGCCGCCAATCATTTGATGTTATCTCGGCATATTCGTTTCAGGGCCTTTGACTTTCTTCTCTAGTTGGTAGATGGTTTCTGTTTAGGTGCCTTGATTGGGTTTATTAGCAAGACTTTATTTAGACGTATGAAAAGTGCAAATATCTTCTGAAAGTCGATTCTTTACATCTTCATTTTGATTGATATGTTCATTTCTGGTCTTTGAAACAAAGAAAAAGAGAGAAATCATGGCTCTTTCTTTCCCTAGATTTCCATGGCTGTGGTTGGGTGGTAAAGAAACAGAGCAAGTCCCAAACGGGCCACTAATAAATTCAATTAATTCATTGGGCGATTGGGGTTTAGGATTGAGGGGGGATGGGGAAAGTTTGAAGTTTTATTCAGTGAAGGAGATTGATAGAAGTGTGCCTTCTTCAAGCTCTAGTAGGAAAGTGAAGAAGAAATGGAAAAGTAGGGAAGATAGAAACAGGGGAATTGATAAAGAATATGATGTAGTGTTGGTGCCTTCAGATGGGGTTAGCTTATCAGGTTCTGAATCCGATGAATCGGACTGGTCTATCGGGTGGCTCGAGCCCCACGCCCCCGAATTCCACAGTGATGATGATGAGGCTAATGACAGTTTTGCTGTGTTGGTCCCTTGCTATAGGCATGACTCTAAACAACTAGTTCAAAAGGAGGAGGACACTCCCGGCATTCCATTCTTGAATGCTGCTAAGAACCTTCCAGTTGATTATTCTGCTGGTAATGATTTTAGATATTTTGTTGTGCCATATTCTATCTTGGTTGATTAGATTTCACTTATTATATGCCTTGGTAGTTGGTATTGTAGCTCTGACTTTGTTATCTGGGTTTAAACATAGCTTTTCATGGATAAAATTTGATTTTTCTTGCTCTTGATTTGGTATTGTAGCTGTGCATTATGCTCAATTTGTATGCATTTGGATTTGTCAAGTGCCCTTTTGTTCTTGTAGGCATTGCAGACTCTGTTTTGTGAAGGTTTTTGTATGTTTGTTCTACCTTGGGCTCAATTCAGACTCGTTATTACTTTAACAGTATGTTTGGTTTGAAGGGTAAAATTATCTTCCGCGGCTAGATAATTTTATCCCTTAAACTAAATACAGCCTAAGAGTTCGAAGTTCAATCCATACATATATATTTGTTTGGTTTAAATATGTTTCGGGATTAATTACTCTAGGACCTTCATTTTGTGATTATTCTGTAAGACTGTAATTTGGTCATAGTTGGGGCTCTTATTCTCCCTCTGTGGAGCGTTGGATTAGAATTATTTGATTTTCTGTTGATTGTCCCGCCAAGAAACTGAGTATTGCAATTGTTGTTTGCAGATAGCACAAAGTACATGGAGCAGTGGCTTTCCTCTCTCCACAATTTTTGATGCCCTACTTGAAGGGAATCATCATCTTCTACAGCTTATAATTCCCTAAATTTAGTGCAACGAGATGGCATTTGCGCCTGAATTGCAGACACCGGAATGTGCTCAATACAACCACTGCACAACACATTTTTATCATCATGTATTGAGAGAACTTCTGGGGATTCAATAGCCGTGCCCTTGCAAATTTTAACGTTAAAAAGAAAAAGATAGTATGCTGACCATGACGACGATGTTAGAAGAGACGAAATCATGGTACGATTTTGAGGTTCTCGTGTCTACCATGACTTGGAAGAACTTCTAACATACATTGCTGATGTGCATAGTGTGAATACCTCCATTATGAGTATGTTTTAAAAATGTTTATATTTTCAGCTCTGTGTAAATTAGCTTTGAACACATCTGTGTATATAATTCTGCTTATATTTTATTGTCATGTTTTAGTGCACTAAAGAGTTGAGAGCTCTCACTATTATATAATACAGATCTTACAACTCTGTTATTTGTTGTAGTATAATCCGTTAGGATATGAAAAATTTATAATCGTATTTGAACCGTTGTACACAAGATTCGATTCAATTTTATAACTGTAACTGTCGAACCAACGATCTTGAAATGTGTCGGACCGTCGGGTTTTCGATTTTTTTTTTCTTTAGCATGCCCACATTGGTGTCATGAAACTGGAATTGAAAAGGTGGATTTGGTAGAGTTTGTTGGCCTTTCAATATTTCATTTTCCTTAACCTAAAAAGGTCAATTATGGGAGAGAGATGTTAAAGGCTATAATAATCAGTGGGAGAGCCCACATGGGTTGGCGTAGGTTAGCATCCAATGCTCTTTATTTTGTGGCTGTTGTCTACCATCAATGGGTGCTCTTTTTTAGCCACATGTTTATCCTTGATTTTTACCAATTATACTGTAGAACAAGAGGGCTAATACTTATCCCTTTATAAAGTAATATTATATCTTCATTAAAGAGCATCGGTATTCCTCTCCACCTGTCTAGCGTGCCAAGTACCAATCCAATGCAGTTGGAGATGAACCCGACCTGTAAATTTATTGGACTTATAAATTGGGTTGGGATAACATATTAATTTGCGTATGATATTCTTTCGTCCATGAAAAATGATTTATGTTACTATACCTTTATATACAAGAAAAATAATCTGTTTACATAGAATGGTAATATTTTACACTATTTATCAACAATTAATTTTTACATACAATTTTTTTTTTTAAATCATGTAAAAAGTCATAAGACTATTTTTAGTGTATGGATGGAGTAAAGATTAATACTGCCATCATGCGTGGGCTTTGATTTTATTTTAAGAACATGATATTACTTTTATTTAGGTTTTCAGTATTTTTTTTATTAAAATATAATGGAATTGTGAAAAGTATAATATATAAAGCATTATA
>JAPKLY010000571.1:123699-169836 GCA_026898435.1 Prunella vulgaris
TAATTTTTTATTATGATTATACATTTTAATATAATTTCTTATATATATATATATATAATGTTAATTAATAAAAGATAAAAGTATAATTTATTTAATGAGAGTTGAAAAGAATGTTGATAAAATAGGAAAAATATAAGATTTATGTGGAGAACAGAAAAATATATTATTTATTTGAACCTTGAGAGTGTGAAATGTATTATTCTCATAATTTATGTTGTCAAGCGAAAACCAATGCCATATATAATATTTAATTAGACTAAGACCATATTTGGTAGGCATGATTAGGAAACAATTCAAAATTGGACAACTAAAATCGTTTTCAGCTTTTGCCAAAAAAAAAAAAAAGTATATAATGTCTGGTATACATAATAGAAAAACGTGTGTGATGTTTGGTACATCAAAAAAGTAGCCACACAATATTTCTTTAAATCAATAATAAATTGGATAAAATATTATATACATATCACAATAAGAGAGCTTTTCAGTATCTAATCAAAGCATTATTATTTGTTACATTAAAAAAATCTACTACATAATCTCATTTACGAAACTTTCAAACAAAAATTACAGCAAACAACTCTAAACCCATATAAAATAAACTGGAAGCAAATACATTAATAAAAAGATTACCAACAACCCGGAACAACTAATCCAACCACAAGCCAATATTTTTTGACCTTATAAAGCCTCTGCAGCAACACACCCAATACAATAACCCTCTAATCTTCTCCTCTTTCTTCTTCGATAGGAATTTGTTGCTTTTCTGGCATAAACACGAGAAAATTAACGAACTCAAATCCATGGCTATTTGGCTTGGATCTTTGAAGGAGAACCCAAATTACAAAATCGGTGCAGAGCTCCAACATTGGAACACGAAATCGGCTCCATTCTCAATCTCGAAATCGGCTCCATTAATTCTTCACTCTCGAATATCGAAATTTTCTAAGTAAATTAAAGGGGGCTTGGTATAGAAATTCTTCAATGGTAATGAGAATTGAGATATAATTGTAGTAATTATAGTAATTAATAAGAACAAATGAGGTACATAATATTGTTTTTCCTCCTAAATGAGGTACACATTTAATATTGACACGTGAAAGCCCAATATGTTGGATATTTCCAACAAATGAGTCAAGTCAACTCGCAATCTACTTGTGCTCGACTCGTAAAAAAATTGAAATCGACTCGTACCTAATCGAGCCGAGCTCGAGCTACTCGAGTAGCTCTCGAGTTCGAGTTTATAAATACTCAGCTCGAGAGGCTCGCGAGCCTAATCGAGCTTGCACAACATTTAATATTTTTCTATTAATTTTATATATATAAAAAGAGTTATCGAGCCGAGCCGAGCTTGAATTTTAGACAAAAAAATAGCTAAAATATATTTAATATTTTATTTTATTAAAATAATAAAATTATCGAGTCGAGCTCGACCTAAACAAATCAAGCTCGATCGAGTTCGAGTTGAGTTTCGAGCTCAACACTACTCAGCTCGACTCGACTCATTTACACCCCTATTGGATCTCATGTTGCTTTACAAGACAAATTGTAAGAAAATGCGGATAAAATTCCATCAGACCAAAAAAATAAATAAAAATTAAACAATTAAAAAATTATTTTTGTACATCAAACATTTTTAAAGATAATAAATAGTAATTTCTTGGCTTTTCACAGTTACCAAACATAGTCTAAAATAATTATTTTCTCCGTCCACAAAAATTGGACTATCTTGACAATTCACGGTTATTAAGAAAAATTGATGTTGATGTGTAAAAGTGAGTGTATTAGTATAAAAAAATATTTAATTATTAAAAAAATACTTGATGTGATATGTAAAAGTGAGTATATGTATATAAAAAAATGAAAACAATAATTGTATGTTTTTTATTTTAGGTAAGTAGATCATTTATTGTGGACGACCATTTAAAACAACATGGACCATTTATCGTGGACGGTGGGAGTACTTGAGAATCTCCCTCTATTGACTGATTGGAGCACAAACCATCTTTCAATTTCCAAATCCCTAAAATTTCAAAACGTCTCGCCCTTTTCCGAAATTTTACTTGAATTGGTTGCTGCAGAATAATTTCTGTTCATTGGTAAGACCTCGATTGTTCTTTACTTCATTCTTAATTTAATTCTCCTTGGTGTTAATTCTGAGGTTATTTGATTGTTTCGTCGATAATTGAGCTCAGGATAATTGGTTCTCCTCGTTGGTGTTAATTTTCGAGCCTTCCATTTGCTAGATCCTTTTCGAAATTCGTGGTCATGTAAATTTTGGGGGATTTTCAGTGAAAAGCGTTTCGATCGTCTTCTTTACTGTTTATTTCATGGTTGGATTTGTGTCTCGTGTCCGCAAAATTGCGCCTCTCATCTTGCAAATCGAAATCATGTATGGTTTTTAATTTCTGAAATTTCGGGGCTTTTCTGAATAATAAACTATCACGATTTCTAGAGAATGCATGTTTGATCATTTTAGTGATTTGAGCGACAGAGTAATCAGCTGTCAAGGTGGTGCCCGAGGACCTAAGTACTTGAGAAATTCCCTTGGTTTTGTGTTTTTGAAGTTAAGCGATTGGTTTTCACTTGATTATTTATTTAAATTTCCACAATTGAGCATTTAAGCATGGAATTGAATTAACTGTTGCAGTTCTCTACTTCAAGTCCCAAAGTATGATTAACAAATAAATATTCGATGATCAAGAAATAGAGCTTTGTAGCTAGATTTGATCCATTCCCTTCTAAGTGACCTAAACTTATTAGTCTTAATTTATATCTTCGTTTAGCAGTTTATAGTTGCTCTGATTGTAATTGGATTTTAGCAATGAAAATGTACTCCACCTGAGTTTATGGATTTTAAGCAATGAAAATATGCTGATGTTTATTTGAATTTTCTGTCCAAGATTTTTGACCTCATCTACATAATTCCTTATTTAGATACCAAAGGGACTTTCACAGGAATGTAGATAACTCTCAAATTTGGTCTGATGAGTGTGAGAATGAATTAAATATGCAATAAGTGTGAGTCTGTTCTATCACAATTATATGCACTCACACATGCAGAATCACACACACAAACATATATGCATGAGACTGAGCATATGTCTTTAAATGAAATCTCTTCTTACCCTATGTTATTTCAGTTTTTCCCCCACCTTGGAACTTGTAGGAAAAGCACAACCAAGACTGGAAATTCCTAAAGTTTGATCACTGATCTTCCGAGTCTTGAACTTCCTACTCAAATACTTGCAGAAATGGCAATGACCATTCCAGGTTTGTCCCTCTCTTCCTTCTTAGCTCAAGTTTCAGGAACACTATTTAATATTTTATGTTGGATTGTAAATGTTGGAACTAAAGGGGATAAATATTAATGGAGTGTGTCTATATTGTTGTTATTTCAGCTAGCAATCAAGAGAATTTTTGTTAACCTCAAATACATATCCATTCCTTTAAAATTGTTGCATTTTCTATCATCCCTCTTTTCAACATTTTGTTGGTTTGTGGGTTAATTGTTTTCTAGATTTAACTATTCCTATACTTTTACTTCAGTGAATAGAGAATGTCAAGATTTTTATTTTTTAAATAAATCTTTGAATAGTATTAAGGTCAAGGCGACCCTCGAAACTCCGGGCAGAGCTATTATTGACCAAGTGTAGAGTGCACCGTATATGTGCTTGATGTTACAAAGTGGTTGTCACTTGTCTTTCACCTTCCAATCCACTCCAGCTATTATTGAGTATCATAGTAGCAGTTTGTCCAGCAGAATAATGATTATTGTATGAAGCATGTTAATTGTAGTTTGTTGGGTTCTTGGTGTTGATTCTCTTTGTTTTTATTTCTAGATGCCTTTGCTTCTCCTTTTTCCCCCTATTGTGGATTTGGTGTTTTAAAGTAAAATATATTCAATTTAACTAAATGTTTTTTCCATTGTGAATTTTCATGTTGTACCATTTGCTGGTCCAATGTTCTGATATCATGTGGTTGGTCTGGCCGATGGGTGCAGTGTAAGTAATTAATATAATTCACGTAATTAATTATATTGCTGATAACTGGCGCTGCACTTCCTCACTAAATGAATTCAGAAATGAAGAATGAAGTGCAGAATCAGCACAGTTGATTTCTTGTTGTTTTACTGACCACTAAATCTTTTCATATTTATTGTTCAGTCTTGCAGGACTTGCCTTCATGTTTTCAGCTAGCATCTTACTCCAAATCTTGGTACGTTTTATGCACATGACCACCATTTTTTCCCAAACCTTGAGTCATCTTGTTCTAGATCTCTGGATGGTGTGATTATATTCATTTTAGCCATACCTGCAAATTGTAGTTTAACTCTTCCTGTTTAGAAAATGACAATGCCTTTAATCTTTGTATAGAGAACCTCGATTTATTTAAATTAATCAGTCTTGGTCACTTCAAACTTTTAGGCTTAAAAAATGGTAGCATGTAGTTAATCTTAATATGAAAATGGCATTGTTGTGACCTTGGCATTTTGTCATTTTGCATTATGAGCTATTTTTGTTCTTTTGATGGCTGGTTTCAGACAGCCCTTTCTAGGAGACAGCAAGAATTGGATGCTCCTTATAGTATACCTATTAGCAAGGATGAAAATATCGGTATCGACGGAAATATCGGTACCCTGAATTTATGGATATATCGGTGGAAATATCGATATCGAATATCGATATCGGTAAAAAATAGAAAATTCACGGAAATTTCATTAAAATGATGGAAATTTAACATGAAATTTTAGACAATATTATTACTAGTCTTAATACATTAATTGAACTTAAAATTTCAATAAAATGAGAATCTTACAACAAACATATCAAGAAAACATACGTAAGACATATAAAACGATACAACAATTGTTCATAATTATTGAATATTACACAACTAATACCAAAATGATGTCCTATGAGCCTCAAATGTAAAAGAAGAAAGACCATCTTGGTCTAAGCAATAATGGTACCAAGTCATCAAATTAGAGAAATTCCCGAAATATATCGAAATTTCCCGAAATTTGTCGAAATTTTGACCGATAAATTACCGAAATTTCCACGATATTTCTCGATAATCTGCACATTTTGAATTACCCTGGACCGATATCGAAATTTCGCCGAAATTTCCCGAAATTTTACCGAAATTTTACCGAAATTTTGGAAAAATAATCGTTCAAGTGAATTTCCATATCGGTACCCTCAAAATTCCGAAATTTCGGCGAAATTTCGCGAAATTTTAATCCTTGCCTATTAGTGATAAATAGTCTTCATTTATTATCTTATTCTTCTGCTAGTAATATGTCCAAAGTATGGTTATCTGTGATTATTGCTTTACATACACATGCTGTTTAAAAAACATATTGATGCTGCACTCTTTAATGGTTCTCATTACTACATGCATGCAGGCTTGTGCAGTATACAGCAACTGGTGGCCGATGCTATCAGGTTTTTACAAGGGCTTTCATTCATTTCCCTCGTCTTTTTTAGTTAACAGATGCTACTCTTAATTTATATTCCTGAAAATGATAAAACTTGTTACCCGCAGCTCTCATGTATGTACTAGTCCCGATGCCATGCCTTTTCTTTGGTGGTGGATCCACTCAGTTCCTGACCAGTCGAGATGGTGGGGGGTGAGTAAATTCTGTATATATGAATCATCTTCCTGCCTTTCTTGTGTTGTATTGGACATCCTGGATTTATTTTTGTGCATTTTGGTGAGCAACATAATTTTTTATTATCATGATAGCCTGAGTTCCAAACTTTGTCTTATATTTCTCCCCGTGCATACAATACAACCAAATCTGTCTTTTCACTTCGATGCAAACTGGTTTATTTGGATGCTTCGGTTAAGTTAAAACATCAGTACAACAAGATTTTTTCCCTCCAGAAAAGCACCCTTACCCACTGGGCACAAAATAATAACCCAATTACGATATCATAAAAAACATCCCCATTTTTTGCTTGTCAGCCATGATGGGCAGGGGAGTATTCCTTGTCATCCATTGAAAAATTGATGATTGAGCACACACTCAAGTAGAAGGTGATGTGGAGTATGTTATTGTTTTGTATATCATTACTTGTTCGACACATTGGTGGTTCTATTGCAGGTGGATAGATGCTGCTAAGTTTCTAACGGGGGCATCCGCTGTGGGAAGTGTGGCCATCCCCATTATTCTGAGGCATGCAGGCTTAATTGGGACTGGAGCTATGTTCATCGAATTCACTTCTTTCTTCATATTTACTTGCACGGTGCTTTGCTTTCATCGTGCTAGTCTTGATGACGAGTGGTAATGCTTGCTGTGATGTAAGAGGATCAACACTGTAAATCCTATACCAGTTTGGACCGTCGACCTTAGGTTTTTGAAAGAAGAAGTTTGCAAGAAATGTTGGCAAGGAGCTAAGGGTGAATATTAGCAGCGGACAGTTTAATCACAATGTACAGGTAGAGTTGTTTGGTGGTTAGAGTTTGTAAAACTTTGACGTTTTTGCTTTGTTTTGAATCGGTAATTGGATTAATTGCTTGCACGAAAGATGAAGCAAGAACACCACCTCTTACTAATTTAAGTATTTGTCAAAATTTTATTGTATTTAGAGTTGTGAATGTAAACTGAGTTGATTAGCGAGCAGGGATTCAGTTAACTGGGCTGAAGATTGGTCTCGTCGAGCCCCGAGCTTCGTAGCAAATCGAGCTCGAGTGATGTAAATTAGTGATTTCAGAACAGATTTACGAATAGTATCCACATTGGGATAATGTTAATTCTGTAAGGGTGTTTTTTGTTTACGGGACTAAATAGTTAATCCTCCTAACACAGGATTATTTCTGTCAAAATATACAGTTTTGACAGGAATAATTCTGTGTTAGGGGGGATTGATTATTTAGTCCCGTAAACAAAACACACCCTACCCTAAAGATAGTGTAGATTATACATTAACAACGTCTTACAAATTCCGTTGTTCATTTATCTAGGACAAAGTGAGCTTATGTGACAGCAATTGCCAATTGTCCATGAGCCCAACTTTTAAAAGGTCTGTCCTACTGCCCAACTTTTAGAAGGTCGGTGATGCAAACGTTGCCAAAGTAGATTATAAATTCCCTAAATCGCATTATGAAAGATCACTAATTACTGTTCGATTTGATTATCGTTTCATATTATATTATGTCATGTCATAAATATAAACAAAATACATAATTAAATGCAGGGAATTGTTATTATTACGCATCAAGATCTGAAGAATTTTGTGGAGGGCTCGATTTTTAGTTTGATTCTCAACGTAGGTCTCCATTTTTTTAATGAATATTTCATTTCAGAATCGAATTTTTATTATTTTTCTTAATTCAAGACATAATTTAATTTTTTTGTCCAGATGAGGAGATGTTTTCCCAAACTAAACTCATACAAAATGATATAAAAAATTTGGTGGTATGCAGCAGTTTTGAATTACTTTGGTCCTTTATGACTTGAATTGAAATTAAAAAATCGAGCCTTAAATTAGGATAAAAGAAATTAAATTTGGTGTGATTTTTGTATGCACCCAAATATATATGATATGCATTTAAATTTTGAAAATTATTTGCAAAAAGTGCACAGTTCAGTAAGTACTGTATGATCGAATCGTTAATACTCCAAACAATAATCAACAATGTTCCAATATTATAAATGATAATTAATAATACTCAAAATAGTAATCAATAATACTTTAAGCAGTAATTAATAATACTCCAAATTTAATATAATTATTGAAAAAAAAACTTTAACTACAAGTGCATATCATGCACGTGCATTTGAGTACATACAAACATTTATACTCCCTCCGTATTTCTATAAATTGCTCGTTGCTTTTGGGCACACGAATTAAGGTAAAAGTGATGTGATAGAAAAAGTGAAAAAGTATAAGTGATGTGATAGAAAAAGTGAAAAAATATGAGTAATGTGATGGAGAAAAGTGAAAAATTAATTAAAATAGTGTAAAAAGTATTGAAAATAATAATAAAGAAGTGAATAGTAGTTTCCAAAAAAGGTAAAAAAACAATGAGCAACTTATAGAAAGACGGACGAAAATGACAACATGAGCAACTTATAGAAAGATTGAGGGAGTATTAAATCAGACGACGCTTCATGCTTGTGAAGATTATCAATAAAAAAGAGAAAAAGAATATAATAATTATATTAGTTATAGACAAAAAAAGAATTACTCCCTCCGTCCCGTAGGAATTTGCATCCTACGGGACGGCACACTTTTTAAGAAAAATGTGTTTTATATATAAAGTAGTGACATATGTGTAAATATGTATATAGGTTTGTGAGTGTGTACGTAAATCAATGTTTCCCTTTTTTATAGTGTGCAAATTCGTATGGGACGTCCAAACAAAAAAAAAAGTGCAAATTCGTATGGGACGTCCAAACAAGAAAAGTGTGCAAATTCCTATGGGACAAATTGAATAGAATGTAAACTGCACTAAGTGATACAATTACCATAAAAATAAGAATCATTATCATTGAAAATTTTAAAAGAAGCGATCCTAAATTTTCATCGAAGTTAAAGACCTAAACTAAAATTAAGCCTAAAATTTATGAAATTTTCCTAATATTTAAAGAGTAGGAGTATTTATTCCCGGGATGAGTTGTTCGCAAAGGCAAAAGGCGCCAGCTTTGTGCTTTATGCAAATGCCAAGTTGTGGATGCGCAGTGGACGCCACGTTCACAATTGATTTGTAATTGAATCATGTGGAAGGCCCGCCGCAGATTTTGGAGCGTAAATATCTCGCAATGAATCGCGATCCCACAATGTTGTGTTGGGCATTAATTCCTCTTTCCAATTCTGTATTCCAGATTGCATTCTAGAAAAATCTCTCTTGTTAAATTCTTGATCAAACCCCTTGCGGATTGTTTTAGGGGAGAAAGGGTTTCGGGCCGGGCTATTAATGGGTTCGGACATCCGAAATACAACCTGAGGAAGGAGGCGATCCGATTCTGAAAGATGTTGCAGAGAGCTGCAAGCAATGCCTACTCATGGTGGTGGGCTAGCCACATTCGGACAAAGCAATCCAAATGGCTCGAACAGAGCCTTCAAGGTACTCTTCTTTCACAAGATTTTGTGATCATGATTTTTAGGGTTTTGTACGTGTTTTGTTTCGATTCGTTTATTTGTGAACCAATTATCTGGCAGATTCTGGGGTTTTAAGTTTGTTTAGCCCTAAAATTTCTTGGCAACAACACATATTAGTTTGCTTAAAATCTGCTGGAATTAATGAACATAGAAGGTCCTGTTTTCTTGACAATACCTAGTTTGCTCGATAATTATAAGAGAGAGAAGATGATCAGCATCTGATTCATGCTTGATGATTATCAGAGACAAAGTCGGAAAACTAAACTTTGAAATACTTCCCATCATTGCCTTCCATGTGTTAAAGAAGTTTGAATTTTTGAGGGGAAAAAAAGGAGCTAATGCATCATGTTTAGATCTATGCTTAATGATTCTTAAATATATATTTACTTTCTCTGTTTCTGCATGAAGATGGGAAGGTTGGGACCTCATGATTAAAACCTTTTCTCATGTTTCTTGAATATATGCCTTTCTTGCTCTTTTCCCCCTTAGACTTGGAGGGTTAGGGAAGAGGAGGTTCTCAACAAATGCAATCTTTTAAGAGTTTCGTTTTCTTTATCTGTACAGGAAAACATGAGAAAAGGTTGCTTATGATTCTTTTAAAAGTACTGGTTGCTTATGATTCTTTAACTATACAGAGAAAATCAAAGTACTGGTTGCTTATGATTCTTTTATGAAACTTATCTTCCTTTAGATATGATGATCAGTTCCATGTCTTAGGGCTCTTTTATGTTACTAATTCAATGTATAGTTATCTGAATGAAGTCTGTGGGTCTGTAGATATGGAAGAGAGAGTACAAGGTATGCTTAAGCTCATTGAAGAGGATGGAGATTCGTTTGCTAGGAGGGCCGAGATGTACTACAAGAGGAGGCCGGAGCTGATAAATTCAGTTGAAGAAGCTTACAAGCAATTCCGGGCCTTGGCAGATCGTTACGACATCATGTCCAAAGAACTCCAAAATGCCAATCACACAATTGCAACTGCATTTCCTGAACAGGTTCAGTTTGCAATACCCGAGGAAGGGGATGGTCTCATTCCTCCAAAACCTCAACTCCCGGTTGGAGACAATGCAAGGGTCCCACAAGCTCCCAAGGAACCGATCAAAGAGCTGAAAAAAATTATAACCAAAGCTTCGAAACAATATCAAGAAAAGAAATCATTAAAAGCACAAAAGCCTAAGGTGAAGTCTGGTTTGACTAAAGAAGAAGCCCTTCAGGAGATTAGCAAGATTCAGAAAGACATTCTTGCTCTGCAAACTGTCAAAGAATTTGTTAAGAGCTCGTATGAAAGTGGGGTAGCTAAATACTGGTCAATTGAGAACCAGATCACGGAATTGCAGCAGAAGGTGTCACGTTATCAAGATGAATTTGATTTGGATAGTGTGATTGAGGATGATGAAGCTCGTACTTTAATGGCTGAGGCTGCTCTCAGATCGTGTCAAGAAACGTTGGCTATGTTGGAGGAGAAACAAGAAAAGTCAAACAATGATGCAAAAAAGGAATACAAGAGAATAGAATCAGCCTATCAGAGATTGCAGTCCCTCAGAGAAAAGTATCTTATAGAACATAGTGATGATGAAGCTATGGAAGTGGGAGATGAATCACAAAACTTGAGTAATGATGTGGATGATTTGATAAATGAGACGAAGGAAATTGAAGAGAAAAGTGAAGAAAGCTTGGAGATGAGCTCGTTGTCATGTTTAACGGTGTCTCAATTGGCGGAGAAGATTGATCAGCTAGTCAATAAAGTGATCACCTTAGAAACTGCAGTATCGTCTCAGACTGTTCTTGTTAACACGTTGAGATCGGAGACTGATGACTTAAATGCACAGATCAAGGATTTGGAAGAAGAGAATGAGACCCTTGTGGACGAAACACAGAATTTAAACATGAGGGTGAAAGAAGTGGAAGACAAACTGTGCAAGGTCCAAGATTTGAACAAGAATGTAGAAAGCAGAAACAGCCATCTTCAGACAAACTTTGCTCAAGCTCGTACGAATCTTGATCATCTTTCGGAGAAACTAACCAGTGTAAAGGCAGATGAAGAGGTCGATACTCCTCATACGAATCCTGACCATCACCCTAGCAGTGTGGAATCG
Source organism: Prunella vulgaris (assembly GCA_026898435.1). Lineage (NCBI taxonomy): Eukaryota > Viridiplantae > Streptophyta > Magnoliopsida > Lamiales > Lamiaceae > Prunella > Prunella vulgaris. The sequence goes on from JAPKLY010000571.1 coordinate 134,903, forward strand.
GGTCAAGTGGTAGAGGGTCCCACAAGCCTCGATCATGCATACGAAAAGCCAGAGGTGGAGGAGATAAAGGATGTGAAAGAAGTGAATGTGGATGTCCAGTTTTCTGTTAAATCTGAAGATTTTAAACCACAAGAAGAAGTTAAGAAAGAGATTCAGAAAACGGGGTCAATTAGGAAAGTGGGTTCATTTTTGGAGCGTAAACAGAATGAACACGTTCCTAACGAAAAACACGAGGAGCTAAACTGGCAGCAGGTGCTCTTGAATGGAATGGAGGATGGAGAGAAGATTCTTCTCAAGGAATACACGACAATTCTGAGGAATTACAAAGATGTGAAGAAGAAGCTGGCTGAAAAAGAGAAGAAAGAAAAGGACAGCCTATTTGATGTCACATTACAAATGAGAGATCTAAGGAAGAGCATTCAGATGAAGGACAACGAGATTAAACATCTTCGTAAAAGAATAAACAACGAGGAAGATGATGAAGAGGAGGAGGAAGTGAAGGAAGAAATGACTCTTTCCAGTTTGCTGGTTTTGGATGTGAATGGAGGAGATGCCTCCAACATCACAAATGAAGATACCGATAGCAAGTTAATCTTCATCGAAAGATCTCCATCTGTATCAAGAGTCGAAGAGAAGCTTCGTTCTGACATAGACGCCATTCTAGACGAAAACTTGGATTTCTGGTTGAGATTCAGTTCTGCTTATCATCAGGTCCAGAAGTTCAAGACTGAAGTGAAGGATCTAGAGGACGAGATAGTGATACTTAAAGAAAAACGGAAACCCGACACTGATATGAAACCAGAAGTTCTTCCTATATACAAGCATTTGAGAGAGATACAGAGAGAGCTGGCTTTGTGGTTAGGGAAGAGTGCGCCATTAAAGGATGAGCTCAAGAGTAGATTTGCTTCGCTTTGTACCATTCAGGAGGAGATCACTTTAGCTCTAAGAGAAGGGGCTGAGGAAGATACGATCAAATTCGGCAGCCATCAAGCTGCTAAGCTACAAGGAGAGGTTCTGAATATGAAGCAAGAAAACAATAAGGTTAGAGAAGAACTACAAGCAGCTTTGGATCATGTGAGCATACTTCAGCTTCAAATCGAGAAGACTCTAACGAGGTTGAATGAGGAGTTCGGGATTTCTAGTGATCAGCCAGAGCAGCAGTCGAACAGGAACCGGGTCCCTCTGCGCTCGTTTATATTCGGGACAAAACCGAAGAAACAGAAGAATTCTATATTCTCCATGATGCATCCGAATAAGAGGTACCAGATTCTCAGAGCTGGTATCCGTCTATCCAATCGTAGAGATTCTTAACATTTTATTCATTTTTTTTAAGTGTGTTCTGGTGTGTTGAAGATTTGTTGTCGTGTATAATTTATAAATGGAAAAAGAGAGAATGAAAAGTAAGTTTGATTTCATCTCTCTGTTGGTTTTATGAAGCAGGATAGCTTCCTTCTAAAGTTCCACTGGTCCAATGTATCTATGAATTGGGATTCAACAGCAAAATGCTTGCTTTCAAGTCTTATTGTTGTCTTTGTTTTCAGAATTTATTATTATTATTATATGAAATCCTTTTTTTTTTTTTTTTAAATTTGGAGACAATTGACAACTTTGACTACAACAAAAACCCTAAAATAGAAATACTCTATCTAGGAATAAAATTGCTCTAATTTTGTATCTATTAAGTGTACCGTGCAATTCATATGTATTTTTGAAAAGTCACTCCTGGTAATAAAAAGTATCTTTATTTATATTAAAAAGTTACCTCATATTAAGTTATTTTTTTGTATAAATAAGGGTCGATTTTAAAAAATAATACAGATAAAATTTTAAAATTACATTTGAATTGCATAAACTTACTCATAAATTTTATTTAGTAATAAAAAAATTACAGTTCCAATTTAGAATTGGAATTAATTATGTTTAGAAATAAATTCCAAATTATTACAAGTCATGTTTTTCTATTGTCCTGTATGAGTTAGCTCACCTGGCTATCGGGATCCTCACTTGAGTTAGTGACTCGGGTTCGAACGAATTAATGGAGATATAAATTTGAAGATAATTCTTGGAGTATTTGGGGATTTGGTGAACTTTATCACTTTTTAAAGTGTTTATTTTTTATCAGTAAGTGACATATCTCAAACAATTTCACCCAAAATTTACTATAGTATATTAGACATAATGCATCAAAAGACCCCTAAACTATCACTTTTGTTTTAAAAAGTTCTCAATTTTTTTTAAGTACTTAAACTATCAATTCTTGTTTCATTAAGCCCTAAACTATTCTTTTATTTTAAAAGACCTTAGAATATATATATTTTTGTTTAATAAGACCCTTTATAGCAATTCAAATAGATATATTTTTTTGTTGAAATTTAATTTTAATATCCTTGAATTTGGTTAATTCATTATTTTCTAATGTAAAATATTAAACTGGATCATTAACTTTCATGAATTTTTATTACTAGTGGCCTCATAAAATAAAAATTAATAGTTTAAGGACTTATTAAAATAAAAAATAGTTTAAAAACTCTTTAAAACAAAAGTTAATAGTTTAGGGGTCTTTTCATTACATTATATCTATTATTTATCTATGATTGATTGTGAATTTATGATGACATCTTAATTTTATAGCTTGCCACTATATCCTTTTAACTTGTCTATACATAATAACTTTCCGCATAGTCACCTTCTAATTTTTGTACTATTGATTTGCTACATCAACAAAAGACTCAGTTTTTTGTGATTTACATGTAAGTTTAAAAAATTACTAGGTTCATAACATTTACAACACACATTTTTTAAAATATATTTTATTTAAACAATTATTTTTTATTAAATACACATAAGTTACAGGTAAGGTTAAAATTTAGAGTCCCTTTATTTCAGGATTCAAACGTATGAAATTAGGACGTTCCGACATTTATCTCATTTGAATTAGAGATTTAAAATTTTATCAACATAAATACCTATAAATCTATTATATATCTCTTCCCAATATAATTTACTTTAAAGAAAGTCTCTTATGCACCAGGTGTATCGTACAATTCAAGTGTATTTTTATTAAAAAGTTACACCGTTTATTACTGAAAAATTACACCATTAAATATACACTTTTCAGTAATAACATGTATGATTTTTCATTAATATTTTGTGTAACTTTTTAAAAATGAACTTGAGTTGCATGGTGCACCTGGTGCATGTAAGACTAAGACACTACTTTATACTATCATAGTCTTTTTAAGCTCATTCTTTTTTTTCTTTCAATTTTGCTCTTACACAATACGTTAAAATAATATTAACTCAAATCATTATCAAACATTGATTTAACATTAAGGAAAATTTCTCCTTACCTAAATTTTATAATAAAAACATACTTTTACTATTTATTAATTTTTTTTCATCTTATAAATTTAAAAATTTTAAAAATTGATTAATTAAAGGGAGACAACTTAAGATACTCATTTTCAACTTCAAAAAAAAATTATTTTACCCACTTCAAATACAAATAATGTAAACATTTTTAATTTCAAACAAATTTTTTTTTACCCACATGGCCCACAAACATTATCATCTAGTTATCTCACTTTACCCCATCCCATCTCACCCTACCACATTAATATTTATATCAATTGAATATTATAATAATAAAAAATACAATAAAATCTTAAAGATACAATTTTAACAAATTAGCTAATTGCAATATTTTTATGGGAAAATTACAAGATAGTTCACAAAATTGATAAAAATTACAAATAGGTTATGTACAGAAAAAAGATATACTTCTGTGCAGAAAAAAATTACACTTATGTGCAGATATTGTGAATTAATTTGTAAATATAGTCATTTTTTTGAACCAATATGTAAGTCACCCTATTTTTATCATATATATATGTGATTGTTTGCATTTTTTATTTAGACTATTTTAATGTATAGTTAATATTAAGGAATATTACAATACATAAATTGATTTTTATGCAAATTAATGAATATTATAGTTTATAAATATATTTAATTTTTTATTTTTGAAAAATATATATTAAATTTAATTAACACGATAACACTGTTGATAGAATTTACTAATCATGTTCGTTTATGTGGCTACTATATCGTATTAATTCTACCAAACAATAATCCAAGATTTTGTGTTCTTGGATATAATAGAGAGAGAGAGTGGATACTTAGAGAGAGAAAGTTGTTGTGTATTATAATTGAGATTGGATTGAATTATTCTATAATAGTTACAAGAGATGTCTTATTTATAGGTGTGCAAGTGTGAGGTAGCACCTTACGAGCCTATTTGGCTTCCGGTATCGACGAAGGTCCGTAACTTTCGTCTTGGTCCCTCACCCTGCTTCCTTTACAATGCCCCATTCTACTACATACACTTGTCCTATTTATATATCCGCTATTCGAGTCCCTCAACCGGACGAGCTTTTGGGCGAGCTCTTTCCTAAGTGAGGGCCTTCAGGTTGGGCGAGCTCCTGGGCCTTCAATGTAGGGTCGGGCTTCGGCTCGGCCTCTGTGCTCGCGGGCGAGCTAACCCTTAGTGGGCGAGCTCCCTCGTGAGCTCCCCTCTCTTGTCTGATCGATAAGCCGGCCTCGGGCCTCCGGGGTCTGGGCGAGCTCCCCTCTACCTCGCCGAGCTCCAGCGACCTGCCCAATCTTCATAATTATTCCGACGCCAATCGTGTTAGCTCGCCTTGTCAACAAACATTACCCACATAAAAAATTGAATCAATAATTTTAAACTTTCTATCAAATTGTCTTCATAAAAATTTGATAATAAACTTAAATTTTTATCAGTTGGTTACCGATTCAGTGATTAATTATTAAATTTTTTCATACAAAGATACTCATTATAAAATATAAAATATTCGAAAATTTTAAAATTTCAAAAATAAAAACCAATAGTATCCATAAAAGTATACTACTTTAAATAAATATGATAAAAATAAAATTTATAATTTGATGGGATCCAATTCAAATTTATCAACTCTTGTGTAGTATAAAAAAATTTCCAAAATAAATATGAATAAAATAAAATTTAAAAAATTAAAAATAAATATATTTTGATAGTTTCACTTAAAATTAAATCTCAAAAGAAATAGACCCCTAAAGTCTTAAAAAATAGTAGGTATTGTGTGAAAATAGTTCATGATAAGCTTATCATGAAATTCTCTTAATGTATCAAATAAATGGTTAAATGTATCAAAATATTCATCAGGTGTATCAAAAGTTGAAATTAATATATAAATTTAATTGACCTCAATTTTTGATACATTTGATGAGATTTTTGATACACCTTATTAAATATTTGCTACTTTAAAACTTGTTCATGATAAACTTATCATCAACTCTTTTTATAAAATACTTTGCCATAAAAAAAATGGCTTAATTGCAAAATAAATCACCATCTTTTGTTGAATTGCAATTTAATCTAAACATTTGAATTTTGGTAAAATAAATCATCACCTTTCATATTTTTTGCAATTTAAACTTCGGGCAACTTGCCTCTTGCCCAAAAGATGACGTGGACAAATAAATACACATTCAATATCCAAATAAGCATCCACATCATTAAATATCTAAAAATATAAATAAAATTATTAATATAATAAATATAAAAATAAATAGAAAAAGATATAATTTTTAAAAAATTAGACATTTTTTTTAAATTTAAAAGTTTGTATATATTTCAGAATTAAATTAAAATTAAAAAAAATAATAAATTAAACATTATATTGTCTAAAATATAAATAAATATTTTATTTTATTTAAATACATAAGTAAAATATATATATAAACAATATAAAAGTAAAAACTTTTAATTTAAAATAAAAATAAAATATTCATAGTACAACAAAAATATATAAATTTATTTATAATAAATATAATTTAAATATTATATTTTTAAGAAAAAATATACACATATATAATATTAATTTTTAAATATATTTTTAGGATCATGAATTTTACGTGAGCTTTTACAATTTTAAGAAAAATATATAATATTTTATATTTAAAAAATATAAATATTATGTATATAAATATTTATTAAAATTTAAGTTTTGATTAAATTAATTTACTTAATTTTTAATTAAATTAAATATATTTTTATTTTTAGAGAGAATATATATAATTTTTGATTTATTTTAATATTTTTTATTTGAATTTAAAAAAAATATTTCAAAAAAATTATTTTTATTTTAAAATAGAATAATATATTTTCATTTATAAATTATAATGAATATGTATTTAGAAAATTTTTATAGTATTTATTTAATTAATTGCTTATTTTAAAAGTTATATATATTTCTTAAATTTATAAAAGCTCACCCAAAATATATTTAAAAATTAAAATTATATATGTTATATTTTTCTTTAAAAAATTAATATTTAAATTTAGAGTTATTGTAAATAAATTTGAATATTTTTATTGTACTTTGAATATTTTATTTTAAAAGGTTTAATTTTTATATTATTAATATATATATTACTTATGTATTTGTATATAATAAAATATTTATTTATTTTCTAGACAATATAGTGTTTAATTTATTATTTCAATTTTAATTTATTTTCTGAAATACATTCAAATTTTTAAATTAAAAAAATATATCTATTTTTTAAAAATTATATGTGTTTTTTATTTATTTTTTTATATTAAAAATATTAATAATTTTATTTATAATTTTATTTAATGATGTGGATATTTATTGAGATGATGAATGTGCATTTATTCGTCCACATCATCTTTTGGGTGGAGCAAAATGCCGGAAGTTTAAATTGCAAAAAATATGAAAGGTGGTGATTTATTTTGTCAAAATTAAAAAATTTAAATTAAATTGCAATTCGCGAAAAAATGGTGATTTATTTTGGATTAACCCTAAAAAAAAATTGATTAACACAAATAAATTAACAAAAGGGTAGATGGGGTGGCTCTTTTCATGCCCCCACAATCCACATTTGCCAGAGGGAGACAAAATCAAGGTACAACTCGGGGAAGCGCAGTAACAGAAACCAATATGTGCTGCGGCAGAGAGCGATTCCCATCGAGGGACGACGTCGTCGAAACCCCGCCGGTAGAGAATGTAAACAGAGTTGTTGTGGAGAATCTGAGGGATCGGCTGGTGGAGACGGAGGTCCGCCTCGAGCGAGCCAGGGCAAGGGAAGCCGAGTTGAGCCGCCGCCTCGATGAGATGAAGAAGTTCGTGCGCGTTATGGAAATCCTCGAAGCCTACCTGCGGCGCCGATACGCTGAACAGCAACAACGGCTCTTGCGTCTCTACTCTTCTCCTTCTTCTTCGCTTGTGGTACCCTCAAAATAACTACCGCCTTTTCCCTTTCGCTTTCTTCCTGATCTCTCTCTATTTTTATTTTCTGTTTTTTGATACAGATTAGGTATTTTTACATAGATTGCTTTTAATTGTAGCATATGTGGTATACAGGCCCTGAATATGTTGAAATGATTTGTAAATTTGTTTATGGTGCTGATCCGTAAACGCTGTGAATCCATTTTATTCCATTGATTGTGTTGATAAAATAGAGATTAGACAGGGATGGAAGTAATTTACTTGTTTTTGGGTTTAATATTGGGCATTTTTTTGCTTGAATGTTAGTATGTTTTGTTGGTACTATGAATGGACAGATTATAGTTGTAGGATCAGTCAATTTGATTTTATTGCATCATATATTGTCAGTGTTGTTTAATTATTGAAAACAGCAAAATCTTGGAATTATAATCTTGAAAACCATAGGAAACTCTTGATATTTAGCATTAACCTTAGTCTAAGGAGGTTCTTGGTTATTAGATTATTTGTGAAATGAAACTGGTATAAGCATTCATACGTTTGAAATCAAGCACGTCGTCGTTGTTGATGGAATTCTGAACGGGATTACTGATTACCAACATTGAGTGCAGTAGATGGTTTTGTTAGCAGCTAACTAGTGGCCTGTTCCATACTTGAATAATCGTATATCACAATTAACACACTAGCTTACACGATATTGAATGTACCCCTCATGCTTGCTTCCTTCTGTTTTATCTCTTCATGTTGTTGTCTTCTCTACTCTTGGAACAAATTTTCGAGCTGTATCTATTTCTAGCCTTATACGTATATGGTACCAAAGTTGATTGGGTATTGCTGCATTCTGCATGATGTTCATTTCCTCTGTTTAAAGGGCATTGATCTTCCTCACATTCATGCATATGACATTGCTGTTACTTGCTTGCCTTCCTAAATGGCAAAATCGGCAAGTCCACAGATAAATCTTTGATTCCATATATTGCATTAAAGGCCCTCAAGTGCAATTTTTCAGTTCACTATTGTTTTCTTGATGAAGGATAATAATGCAGCAATTCTGTAATTATGCCCGCAATATGTTTGGTGTTATCTTTAGTTCTCTTCACCCATTTTTCCTCTTATGAATTGAAATGACGAAAGGTTGAATTTAAGCTTATAGTGAGTCTTTTGAGAGAAATGTTATTGTGTATATGAAGTGTTAGTCAAAATATACGAAATATATGAGATAGTTTGATATCAATGGTTGAAGGCATTGGTATCATTGTGTTTTCTGAATGGTGTTAGTTAGTATCAGTGAAGAATGATCGCCTGATTGGTGGGTGTATTCAGCTAAAGGAGAGGTTTTTGTTTTGAAAGAAGTCAATTGATGTTGCGGAACTTGTCTAATGGAAGTCATTTGGTTTGATCAGGTGAGCTCACCTGAGTATTTGTCTTAGTCAGCTGATTTGATGGTAAATCAGTTGAGTCCTGAAGTCGTCTGTCCTGATGGAATTTGCCTGGCCTAAAGGCTTGGAGGTCTTCTGACCTGAATTGGGGAATTTTAATTGCCGAGGCAATTGTGGGTAATCTATAAATTCATCATTCATTGAAGCCGAAGAGTTTTCTTGATTCTATGAATGTAGGTTTTTAAATCGAATCACGTAAATCATCTTGTGTATTTATAGTTGAATTCTATTTGTGTTGACATATATCTTCATCTGAATTTGTTTGTTTTTTGTTCTGAGATTAATTTTCATTTCCCTAGTAATGGAGTCCCCCGGACCAGAATTATGTAATGTTTGGATGAGTCACATTTACTTTATTTACATGAAGTAGTAATCAAGAGATAAACGGTAGTAGGTATATTTTTTCATTCATTTTTGTTTATGAAATGCAAAAATGATGGGAAGGTCTGGGAAGTTAGGTCTCATGGGTGAATGATCTTTTAAGAAAAGAGAAACTATTGTGGTCATATTTTGGGGAGTAAAAACATAATTTATTTAAAACGTGTTTACATTTATTTTTATATTAGAAATATGGACTTTTGGAAAATACAATCAAACTTAGCTCTAGATTTACCTGAGATAATGGGCAAAATTAATAATTAGGATAACGTTACTGGTTCTAGCAGTAACCAATGTCTTGATATCGGCCATTTCGTATTTCAGATGTTTGGATTATTTTTTATAGTCCACTTTGTTTTCCAATTAATATTGGACATAATGAAACTATAGTATTATATTATAATTATTTTCATAATGGTTGGTATAGCGCACAACTATTATTTTGTAATAATATAACTAATATTTTTAATAAAATAATTAATTCATAAATAATTATTTTATTGTAAAAATAATCAATATGAAGATAGTCTTTACGCGTTGGTATGTTTGTTTCGTGTATTTATGCCACAACAAATATCTAGCAACTAATTCGAAGAATTTATTATTCATCATCCACTAGTGAGAATTCATTTTAAGTCAGAACAAAATTTTGTATGGACTGATTTATCTCGGGAATTCACAACTTGAAATTTAGAAAAAAACATATTTTTTACTCTTCAATTTTGTATATATATGTTAAGTTAATTTTGCATGAGATCATCTGAGGATAACAGAGCATAAATTGAGTTGGAACGACATGAATTTTAATTTGTGATTCCTCTCACACAAGGTTGTGCCTTATATAGAATTTTTTATTTTTTTTGTAATGCCCTATATAGAGTTTTTATTTGTGATATTTAGTTGAATAGAATGCTTATGTTTATGAAAGTGATGGGGAACATAGAAGTTATAAACTCAAACGATTTTGGCCGATTCACTTATTTTTGCTCCTTTTCAATTTGGAGGGTAGTTTCTACTTCTTGTTAAAAATACTCTTTCTGTTTTATTATAAATTGCTCATGTTGTTATTTTAGTTCGTTCCACTATATATTGCTCATTTTTTTTATGAAAATTACTATTTTTTAATTATTATTTTTAATATTTTTTTACGTTATTTTTATTATTTTTTTATTTTTCTTCATCATATCAGTTATATTTTTTAATTTTTTTCTTCATATCACTTATATTTTAATTTGTATGGCAAAAAAAACACCGAGAAACTTGTAGTTGTAGTCGGACGAGGAAGAAGTATATTTCATGTGACTCTTGTATCCATCAATGACGAACTAACAGATTCAGTTCCAATCACGGCTTCAATTATGATACGAAATACTACGATAATTACAGTGACATTTATACTCAAAATTGGATCGTCATCAGACCGACATGAAACAGTAGGAGTAGCTCAACGCCAAACTCCATCATCCGCATTCAAGTAAGAATAACTGATCTTTTCTTCTTCCAGTCCTCAATTAGCAATCGTAGAGTGTGATTTGGGATCAGTCTCTTGTGCTTTAGCCGTAAGTTCGTCATCGGTGATACACCGTCTCCAGTTTTGAGCCACTCGTCTATGGCTTCCAACTCGTACGAAAATCCGTCCGCTGCAATGTGTGGGTTGTGCATTACATCCTGCAATTTTAACCACCAATAGTTTAGGGCACAGAGGTTTATATGGTCTCTGTTGAAAATGGCATGTAGTTTAGGTGTTCGATGAATTGCCTTGTAGATGGGGCAAAGGAAATCGCTGGGAATGTTGTTTAACTCCTCCTCTGCACAATCATCCTCTTCAATCGGAACATGTAATTCACCATTAGCAACTAGCTGATCAGCCCTTCTTTTTATATTATTCATCTCTCTCACCGGCATTGCTGTAATGGATTCCTCAGCTACACCGTTTTCTGACAAACACCTATTTGCAATCCCAAAAAGCTCCATAGCCAATTCCACTGGCCATTTCCCAGCTGAACAATCTAAACTCCTAGTTTCCGTTGTCATCGTAGAGTCCTTGCCACTGAGAAGTTGCAATACCAAGTTCCCGAAAGCCAGAACATCTAATGAGATATCAAGTTTATCGCACGACCAAGGGCCCTTCAAGCCGTAGATTTTTGCAACATTATTCCAGTCAAGGAGAATCTTGGAGGGTTTCAAGTTTCCATGGATGATAGGGTTAGGCTTGGCTTTGTGGAGGAAGCCTATAGCTGAGCAGATTTCATCTGCTATACGTATACGGGCATACCAACTTAGACACTGTTTCTGTCTTCTACAGCTTCTTTCTGTTGAGAATAATGCATCGTGTAGGCTACCATTTTGCACGTGCTCGTATACGATGCACTTGAGTTGTGAGCAGAAGCCAATCATAGCTAGCAAGTTTCGGTGCCTTATCTGGCTAAGAAGTTTCACCTGCAATAGGAAGCCTTTTCCATGAGCTCGAACAATAAATTTTACTAGACTATATTCTGATACTCTGCTCATTTAAACATTACCTTGTTTGTGAAAATGTTAGCTTGCAGGGATTGTTCATTTGTTGGTTTATGCATTTTGATTGAAACAGTTAGGTGATTGATACGTCCCCTGTACACATTCTTCCATTGAAAACCAGATTCCAGCCTCGAACTTTCAGAAAAGTTTTCAGTGGCTGCTATCGTTTCTGCAGCAGAGAAATCTCTAACCTCATAATCGAATCCGTTCATCTTTGATACTTTTGATACCACATTTTTTTCTTTACAGAACTCGATCCTACGTCGTAGAACATCCCTCTGCTTTCTCAATTCCTCAGTGTCCTGAACCACACGGGCTCTAGTTTTAACTGCCTTCTCTAGCTGAGACTCAGCATGTGCTTTAACAGAGGAGGACATGTGAAGTTTGTTTGTGAGTTCTCTCTGTAGTTCAAGAATCAAGTTAAGGTTACTTTTTTTCTCCTCAAGTTCACTCTGAAGTTCAGTTATCTCTTTCTTTGTGCTCTCTAACTCTTTGTTTAGATTGACATTTTTTACAATCTCTAGGTCCAGGCGGCTCACGAGCTCCTCAGCCTGTGGAAAACAATGTCTATTTTTACTGCTGAATGATGGAGTAACAAATCATATAGATGGAAACACAAACTTACCCTTGTTCTGCAAATGGTAATTGCACTTTCAGCCTTTTTACGCCTTTCCTTACTGGTGTTCTCTCTCTCTCTGTTCAATTTAATTGTGTTCCAAGCTTCTTGTATTCTGTGTTTGAGAAACTGAGTTCTCCCTCCTGCATCCTGAGTATCATTTGGTACAAGTAAGGAGAAACATTTAGAATGTGTTCATCTCTGTATAATAACTTTTACACTCTGTTACTCTGATTTTTACCTTAATCATTAGAAGGTTAGAATCAAAATCTAAATAATCAGAAAGCAGAACAGAAGTTTAGCATACAGCAAGATTGATCTCACAAACTTAATAAGTCTCACCATAGTCTCCAGTATTACGCGTAGCAGCTCTGTTGAATTTCCCTTCGAGATTGTGTTTCCTCCATCAATCCCCTCTTCCTCTTCACGAGTAGACAACAATTCATCTACGTACTGTTGAATCTCTTGTTTACATTTCTCCCACTGGTTAGGTGAATCATATTTTCTTGATGAAGAAGGTGAATCTGAGGTTTTATTTACTGCACTCTCTGTAAACTTCCTTCCTAACCAGTTCTTGATACTGTAATTCTTGTCTTTAAGCCTAGAAAGCATGGAGCCTCTGTCATCCTCTACTAACTCTCCATCGTCCCCTCCTTGCAACAGAACTCGTTTTCCTCCACATATTACAAACACTTGGCAGAAATTGGGCTTATGACGAACCACATAAAATGATCCACTAATAGCAGTTTTCGATTTCCTATTAAAAAAGCAGATGAACTCAGGATCCTAAACAACCAAAGAAAACGAGAGAATGTTGAAACTGCTTACCATGACGAGGACTTCAAGAATGCAAATGACATGACTAATTTGGTTATCCTAAGGTTTGATATTGCTTCCATGATTTGCTTGTGTAAGGGCTGCTCGGTCTTCTCGAGTTTTTTCACTTCTGCTTCAACCTGTGAAGAAATAATCACAACCCAGGTCAGTATTTATCCAAATATTTGCTGTGATAAATAATTTTTTATTTTTTTTTCAATTTCACCGTGCAATTCAAAATAATATTAGTTGTTTGCTTTATATAGTACTACTATGGAATGATTCAAAGTATAGTTTGCATATAAGAATTAATTCTGACCTTCCCACAAAAGGCTATGTACTTGGACAGGATCTTGGTGGTGTTGGCTTCCTCTGTCTTCTCAAGAACTTTAAGCTTCTCCTCACAAACAGAAGTGCTACGAAGTTTGCCAACTGAATTAACGACGGAGAAAACGATCATCATATACTATACGATCAAGACAAACACGAAGAACATAAACGAGAGAAGCGCGATTTCATCAAGAAGCTCACGTGGTGTATAAACATATTCTTTGCAGATGGTGTTTGGTGAGTAGAGAATCACTATTTTGATTCGATGATCAGACCATTTTCTTAGCGCCCATCGCAAGGTGGAAAAGCCATCACACACTTCTGTCCCAATGGCCACATACACTTTCTCAGGTTGAATCTCCATTTCCAGAGAAACAACTGTAATAAAAACAAAATCCAAGAAAGGGAAAATTTGTTAAATTTTGATTCATAAAATGACCAAAACACAAGGTTCGAGTGGAGTTGATTATTAATAAGTTGGGAAAGCAGGCTAAACAATGAAAAATAACATCATGGACTTTTATCAAATGATATATCTGTGAACGTATGACCTGTGAAATGTAAATATTATTCAACTAAGTACTATCATTCTGGGTCCATGCGTTAAAAACTCATGAAATGGAACACTAAATGAAATACAAAAGTGGAACAAAAAATCAAGAGTTAGGTCTCTTGTGAACTCGAATTCACATGAGTTTATATAACTGTTATGTGTACTCACTATCACTATTATTCATATATATTGTTACTGTTATAAACATATATTTTGTTTTTTAATAATGACGGTGTATATGCATAATAGTGATAGTATACAAAACTAACAATGATAATTGATAAATCGAGTTCATCGTGAAATTGGGTTGATACAAGTTTTGTCAAAAATCAAATTGGAATTTTACTCCCAGGTTTTGCGGTGACGCCAAAGTTTTAAGGGCCCTTCATTAATATAAAAACACAATTCTAATATATTTATAAGCTAATCAAATCTGTTTAGTTAACTATGATAAGATTACTTAAGCTGTTGAATTTCTTAGTATATCCTAGTATATGCTCTCAATAGTAATATTATTATAATAACAATTTCTCTTTATTTTAATATATTAGAATTGACCATTATTAAAGAATTTGCATACACTATGAGAATATGTGTACGTGTGCAATAATCATAACAGAAAATCTCAAGAAATATACCCTTAATATTTTTAAGTAAACTAGGAATCAATCTTAGGGTTGCCCTAATGGGTAGATAGTAATTGTGATTAGAATTTAAATTAGTTTTATTTTATATATTCACCTACTAATTGATCTTTATTTTAAAAATGGTTTAGTCTTGTATGCACTAATTGCACCGTGCAACTCAAATTCGTTTTTAAAAAATTACAGAAAATACTACTGAAAAGTCACACATGTTATTACTGAAAAATGTATCTTTAATAGTGTAATTTTTCAATAATAATTTGCGTAATTTTTCAGTAATAAATAGCGTAACTGTTTAAAAATACACTTGAGTTGCACGGTGTAATTGGTGCACAAGAAACTTACTCTTTAAAAATATTTTTTATATACAAATTTCATGAGGTAGTAGACAAAAAATTTTATACACTCGAATTCTCGATGAATCTGGAAGTAATTCAACCAAATTCATACTAAAGCAAGCTCATGCCTTGAATCGAGATGAAAATAAATTTCAGTATCGCAATTTCGTCCAGTGAAGTTGGAGATGCCTAGTCGCGAGCTCTTTGTGGTGAGCGACGCAATTCCAAATTAAGAAAAAAAGATGCTGTGTGTTGGTCAAAGTTTACAAGAGATATATTCAAGATAGTATATACTTAATGAGATAAAAATTACAAAAAATAGATTAAAAAAATTCCAATAAAAAGTTTCAATCATTAGTCTTGAGGTCAATGTTTTTATTTAAATAACATACAAGAGTTTCAACCGCTTTAATAATTTCTAAAATTACTTTTTTTTTTTTTTAAAAATTTTTTATAAAAATTTAAAAAAAAAAATATATATATTATGTGAAAATAGTTCATGATAAATTTATCATGAATTAATTCTATATGTATTAAAAATCTCATCAGATGTATCAAAAATTGGGATCGGTAATATTATGTTACTTTAAAACAATTTCATAATAAGTTTATCATGAACTATTTTCATCAAAACTTTGCCTTAAAAAAAGTATTATATGAAAATGGTTCACAATAAACTTATCATTAATCAATTTTAAAATATCAAACATTTAATTAGGTATATCAAAAATCACATCAGATGTATCATAAATTGGGGTCAATAATATTATGTTACTTTAAAATAATTTCATAAAAACTTATAATGAGCAATTGTAGAAGTTGTTCTGTGAAAATAAAAATAAAAATACAGCGACATAAATCAGATCAATAGACAAATTAAAGTCTCTGGATTTTGTTTAAAGAAGAGAAAAGAGATGACTTACAAAAGAATTATGTTCAAACAATGGAGAAAACATAAGCCGTGAAGATTAAAGTATTTTGTATGTGGGTTTTTTCGATCGAAAAGCGAGAGAGAAACAAGACTTGCTATGAAGAGAGAATAATTTTTCTGTAATTAAGGACCGAATATAAATAAATAAGATTTGCAAAAAGGATCTTAATTTTGATAAACATATGGGATTATTTCTAGTTAATCATCTAAACCGACGTTAAAATATAAGAAAACAGACAAGATTATCAAGAACATACACAGATAATTTGGGATATAACAAGATATTGTATAAAAGATACACACAATCAAGATTAAAGATATCGATAAAAATATCGAGGTCTTAAATTTGTGAAAATAACGATGTATATATCAATAAATTTTAAAATTATAAAAAATTTAAGAGCAAACATTTAATACATAGATTTAACAAAAAAATTTAAATAAATTTAACAGTTGTGACAAATTTATATATATACACTATTTTTTTGAGTTTTTCCCGAAATTCATCGATATTTTTCGATATTTTTTCGATATCTAACGATATTTGGTTTAATTTGTGGAAAAAATAAGCGATATCGATATTACAAACTGATATTTACCGATATTTTTTTAATGAAATTTATGGAAATATCGTTTCTATCCAATATCGATATCGATGACTACAAAAAATAGATATATCGTGGATATATCGGGATATTTTCATCCTTACACACAATACACATTGCGGTTAATAATAGTTTATATAATATTTTAATTAATTAATTAATAACATATTTTATATTAAAAATAAATCAAATAATATTATTGTCACACCATACTTACTCTAATGGACAAAAAGCATAAAGGAAAAACTTCCAAATATTCCATTTTATTCTGTCCGGGGAAAATGGTCTCGTTAAAGTAAACCGAACTACAATTTTGGACTGAAATTCCAATACTTTAAACTTGGTGGTCGGCTTTTTTTATAAAAATGTATATACACTGTATCTTGCCAAAGTCTTAATTCTTTGTCAATTATTATTTTGAATTTTTTAAAATTTACCCTTTTTTTCTTTTTTGGAATAAAAAGTAGTTTAACTCTAATATTGAATTATCCACGTGTATAGGCAGCAGTAACACCAGCCCATGATCTTGAATAAATTAAAAGTTAATTATATTTTAATTTTTATTTATCTTGAATTAAAATCTGATTTATTTTTTTAAAAAATAATTTTTTAGTTTAACTATTTTAAAATTTTTAGTTGGATTTTTTTAAGTGAATTTTTTAAGAATTTAATTTATTTATTTTAATTATTTAAATATTTATTTGATTTTTGTTAATCTTTTATTTTATTTAATTATTTAAATATTTATTTGATTTAAAAAAAAATTGTATCAGATTTTACTTGATATTTTTTTAGTTTCAAATATTCCATGTGTATTTTTTTTAATTTTATAAATTGATCTATTCAAACTCAAAGAATTAATCTTGAAATTAAATAATTTAAAAAATTTAAATTAAAATTAAAGTGAACAAAACTTTTAAAAAAAATCTTTATCTCATATTTATATATAAGGATAACTTAATCTTTTTAGATAAAAATTTGTATGAACCAAAGTTCACGGTGAACACAGATTTTTAATTATCACTATCATTTGTATGTGTATACACTATCACTGTTATGTATATTAATTCACTATCAATGTTATGTATATTCTAATGGTTTTATTTATTATTCTTCCGGTATTCATGCGTGAATCAACAGATTAATAATAATAACATGAATATCATATTATTTGGTATTAATAGGATTGAATCAACGGATTTATGATGGCATCGCCTTCTCACTGCGTCAGTATTATGTTTATTTAGTTTAATTGAAGAATCATGTATTGTATAAATTTTATATTATGATGAATTTTGAAAATTTAGGGTGCATGTTAGATTATATATATTTACTGAAAATTTTATGGAATTATTAAATCTAAGTATTAGTATTTTGCATATTTAGGACTTTGTATTTCTATTAATTTTTTGTAAGTTAAAGGACGAAAATAAAAATTCAAAACTTAAGAGGACGTAAATCAAAATCAACGAAACTTATAGGACAAAAATGTATATTTTTCCTTTTATTAATTGTGAGTTTTCCTTAAATTATAAAATAATTAATTTTCATGTACGGTTGAGTGTGAAATTGGTGATGCATAAACATTAATTCAATTATTTATTTTTATAATATGGAGATTGTCTGGAAGAGAGAATATGTGAAATTTTGCATTCACTTTTTGGATTGTGTTGGTATGACTAATTTGAAACTCTCAAAACAATGCCGTTTTTAATGGTAAGAAATCAGACAAAACTCAAATTACGAAAGAATTGAAATTACAATGTTGGTCTTGATTTTCAACTAAATTTTAAAAATTTATCAATCTCAATTTGGTAAAATGAGTCAAAGACAATAAATTTAATAGTGATTTTAATGTAGATTCAATGTTGAAATCCCTCATAGGTGGTGTATATTGCTAGTATAATTGATTTTGTTTAAGTACCTCAAAGTATAAAAGATTGTTAGAACAAAGTATAAAAGATTGTTACAATTATATGGGTTGTGATATCATGTACTCTACTTCAAAGGAACATGTTATTGATTGCTAAATAAAATATCAATATTATAGGAGTTAATTAAACAATCATGATTTTTATAATTTTACCAATTAAAATATAAAGTTTAAAGTTTGTGATTCAATAATCAAAATAATTTACTATAGCAATTCGATATACAAACAAATTTATTATTGCAACTCGACACAGTGGAAGCCAACACCAAAAACACATCACACGCTACATTATATGTCAAATTTGTAAAAAAAAAAAACGTTAAAATATTTCAATATCTTTTTTATAAAGCATGCATATTGCTGAAACACGTTTTAATATGGGATTATAAACGTTGATGTTTTCTAGTTTATGTGGAAATGTCACGCACAAACTTGTCTTTATGCTAGAATCTTTATTACTATTGTTTTTCTTTCACTGTTATTAACGTATTTGTGCAATGTTTTATCGGCTCGGATCTTCTGTTTCACTTTCGTGTTTCATCTCCTGTTTCATTATTTAGATTGATGACATGTGTCAATTAATCAATATCAAATTATTTATATAAGTAAAATCTCAAAAAAAAAAATCCTATACCATATATATATACCAAAATTATTGTTAAATTTTTTTGGAAACCATTCTTATTAATTTATAAATTATTAAATTAACAAAAAATATATTTCTTACACTAAATAATTTTTTAATTAAATTTATATTAAAATTTTAAATTAATAAATATATTATTAGTAAATTATTTTTATTTTTAGTTTCATCGTTTATACTACAAGATATCATTTATAATACTACGTACAGAAAACACATTTCACTATTATACTACATTAATTACTTCACACTACTGCATGCATAAGATTGTCATACTACAAGAAATATATTGTACTACTATAAGGGTCTGTTTGATAGGAGTTATAAATTTGTATGGGTTAAATTTAGTAAGGTGTAGAAATAGTATAGGGTAGATATGATAAAGTGGGATAAAATATAATATGGGTGTTTGATAGAATATATAAACACCCTTGTACATTTTTTAATAGTGTTTGATAAGGTGTATAAAGTTCCATATAAGCCAATTAAAATTACTCTTATGCCCTTATTTTCCTTATCTATGCTTTATGTTTGATAGACAGTATATCATATTTAGGGCTCATATAACTCAATTTGGGTTCAACATCCCCAATTTCCACGGGGAGGCGGAAGCTGGGCGACGGGCGACGAGCGACGGGCATCGGCGACGGGCGACGGGCATCGGCGTCATCTCCTGTACGTCTGTGTGTGCAACTGATTTTTTTTTTTTTGCGTTTTCATATGTGAATAAACAACACGCGTGAATGGGTTCTTCTTTAAAGCTGCTGCCTTGATTTCTTTCTGAAGCTGATATTTTTAAACAACACACGCGACTGATTTTTTCTTGAAGCTGATTTCTTTAAATAGAGAAGCCCGATTCCAATGGGATATTTGGTAATTGCTTATGTTCAAATTTAAAGATTTGGTTCTGATATATGCGTTAAACGATGTTGAGGATAGGAGCAAGAGTGAAGAACTACATAACTTTCTTCTTTAAGCATCTGTGCAGAACCTTGACACAATATTGTTTTTTTTTCCTTCTTTCTACATTTTTATTATTATAGTTTTTATTTTGGGAGCTTTTGTTGGATAGTTTTTGAATTATTTTGAAGGTTGGCCTTTTGATTTTCTAAATTCATCCATTATTTTGAGCTGAGAAATTACTTTGTTAAAAATAAATTAAGATTCATAAACTAATGGCAGTCGAGCCTAATAACTTATGTGCTTGGTTGAGTTTTGATGTCATTTGATTATTAATACGAGTTTTAGTTGGAGGAAGTGGGTTATCTCTTGAGTCAATTATGTCCAATAGAAGCGGGCAAGACATTTTGTTCCCAATTTTAGTTGGAGGCATACTAATCAGGATAATGTGTTTTGTTGTGCTTTGGGAGATAAAATTGGAAAGGAGATTTCTAGGAGATTATTAACAATAATGTTGTTATTGTTCTTTATTTTTTTAATTTTTGGGAGATTTCGTGCGGAGGATTGGGTATGGTTTGCCTACAAAATTTTCTATGCATGTACAAATTTTCATTCTTTATAGTTATTTTCATTACTAAAGTAGTCAATTTGTCTAAACTGTGAATTCTTTATAGTTATGGAAGGGAGTAGCAACACAAAAGATAGTTGTAAGAGTGTCAGTGATCGCACGAGAAGGCCGTGGACAGACTTTGAAGAATGGGTACTTATTGATTGTATGAAGGAGATTGTGAAGGATCGTTGGAAGACTGAAAATGGCTTCAAGCCAGGTTGTATGAGGAAGCTACAGACCATGCTAATGAAAGCCTTGCCTGGAACAGACCTTCGTGTAAATCCACATATTAACTCGAAGATAACTATGTGGAAAAGAATTTATGCTTCACTTCATAGGATGATTGACACGAATAAGGGAAGTGGCATTGGCTTCAACACTGAAACTTGCCTCATTGATTGCACAGAAGAACAGTGGCAGAACGCTGTGAGGGTAATATTTAACATTTGTTATTATGTTATGTAAATATTCATATTTATTTTTCAATAACGAATTAATGTGTGTTACATTTATTTAACAGGATGATCCGATCGTTGCCAATATGCGTCTGAAAACATGGCCTTTTTATGAGGATTGGATGAAAATTTTTGGTTGTGATGTGGCAACCGGAAAAGCTTCTGAGAATGTGTATGATGCATACACAAATTTGGCGAGAGAGGACGGCAGACGCCAAAATGATGAGGCACCCACCCATGACCCTGTTGATCTTGCATGGGATGGTGTTGAGGTCAACATGGAGACACAAGACTACTACCCTGTGGATGGAGATAGTCAGACAGCAGCCGAAGAAACTCCACCACCACCTAAAAAGTCTACCAGGAAGAGATCGTCCTCCATATCCACCCCTCCTAATGATCCACTGATTAATGTGCTAGATAAACTTGTTGAGACACAAGTGACCTCGTCCGAGCGCCTTAGCGACATTTGTCGAGCCATTTCATACGAGACCAATCTGGGACAGGCAAGACAGAATATCTTTAACATGGTTGACTGCATCCCCAGCTTGACACTCGATCAAAAGATCGAGGTGTCAAGCAAGTTGGCTACCAACAGTGGAAAATTGGAGATGTTCATTGGTATGAAGCTTGAGGCGCGTACTCGTTATGCTTATCTTCTGCTGCAGGGGATGTGTGAGCATTTTCGCTCATTTCAGCAGAATTATGTATGCGTACTGATACAATTTTATGGATTTGTGGTGTTCTCAAAATTTTATGGATTTGTGGTGTTCTGAACATTTTATGGATATATGCTTTTAGTCAATGACAAAGTAGTTCCCATCTTCATGCAATCATAGTTTTCTAGTATATTATATATTTCATTATGCACAAAATTGTGGTGTTCTCAATATTATAGTTCAATCTGTACAAGCTTCCTGCATTTTAAATCGAAATATAGAATAAGATCAAACATATGATTAATGATAAAAATAACCCGCACAGTAAGTAACATTAATAATACATAAAATGTCCATTACAATAACATTAGTAGACCAACATAACAACCTAGTAGACGAACATAACAACCTGACATGAGAACCTCCAAACATACGCATTATAGTAAACAAGTCAAACTAGTCCTTGAAGAAAGCATTAACCTAAATACCTCAAACACACACCCTGAAAGCATAGAAACATACAATACAAGACGTCCAAACGATGTTGCTAACCCATGGGGATAGATATCACAATTATTACCAAGTTGAGTCCGATCCAGACCCGTCGTCGGATAGGTGTTGGAATGAGTTTGGCCAACTACGCAAATGTTGTGGAATTGGCCAATCAAGAGGCATCTCAGGTCCCGGTGAATCTGGTTCATCAAACAATCTAACACGCGTGGGACGACGATTGTTTTCCCTGGCAGAGGAAGATTCTCCAGGTTCATCATCATCAAGTATCACAATTGGAGAGTTGACAACCCCTCTTTGTCGGATTGGTACAGCAGGACTGTCCGGAATGATGATAACTTCTGGATGGTTGTTTGTTCCTTGAGCAACATGGGTCTGTAAGCTTGTTTCTCCATTTTCGGCAAACAAATAACGGAGCTTGTCGTACTCAGGCTCCCCATTGTGAAAGTAAGCTTGTGATAGTGGATTCTCCTACAAAGTTAAACATTATATGAATGCATAGTACAATTTTATGCATGATATTTTAATGTAAATTATGAATCAAGAGAATAGTTTTGCTCGAACCAGTATCATACGCTCCCACAGTTTGTTTGATGCATGCAAAGTGTTTGTTGCACGATCCCACCATACACGAGGGTGCTCGATCATCAGCTTAAACTGGTCGTAACAATTTTCAAGCTCAGTCCGGCGTTCCATAGCATCAATCCATGTGAGCCCCTTGTGATATATTTGATTTACTACAGTAATAGCAGCGCAAATGGCGTTGAAGTTGACCTCCGTTCTTCCATACCATTTACCTAAATTTTTTTGATCAACCAAAACATCTATGAACACACTGTCCAATTCGTTACTCCAATTGACATTGTAAAAAAAAGTTTCTTGTGGTGGAATTTCAAGTACCATGTTGTGGAGTAGGTTATTGTTTGAGAGATATGATGTTGTGGGGAGTGCTGAAATGTGGAATGAATATCATGTCTTAAATAGATATGAGAAGAAATACTAGTGACTACAAAAATCCAAGTTACAAAAACTTTTCTCAGGAATCTAACTATTTAAATGATGTATGCTTCAACTTTTGTCAGGAATCTAATTGTTCACAATAATGTGGAGTGACTACTCACTGGTCCATTTGATGGACGGGTGCATGAGTTTGTCGTATAGTGGAAAGTGAACTCAGTCCTTAAAAGAAGGGGAAATGACAACACAATTCATCGTGCAGTGTGTTGTCTACTGGTAGTCCCATCAAACAGGAATTTGTACTTGATGTTAACCCAATAGCAACTCATTCCGTCTATAAATCAATTCGTATGCTTGATGTTAACCCTATGCCTTGGAGAAAATTAACCATGGCTAGGGTTAGGGTTTTACAACATGAATTCTTATATGATGATGGTTGGAATGCTGAAATTGATAACACTTTTGCTCAAGCTCTGTCCGATAAAGCACAAAAGGGAAACTTTCATGTGGATGGAGATAACACTGTTGCTATCCAAGCTGCACAATTGGCTGTCAACAAAATGTACAAGAAGTTTTTCAACTTCAAAGTATGCCTCCGTCAGACCCAGAAGTTACGCAAAAGACACCAGGTTTTCTTATGGTTACTCACTGTTCCTGGTGTTCGGTTCGATGAGTCAACTAATCGTCTGCATAAAGATTCTAATCTCTGGCATAATATCTACGTGGTAAATAGACTGATAATTTCAATTTATATATATATATATATATATATATATATATATAAATATTTTGAGAATTATTTTAACTATCTTTTTTTTATAATCAATAAGGCGAATAAATTTGCTCAAGCTTACGCCGTATATGGCGATCCTCGTTGGGAACAACTCAAAATTATCTTTGGAGATCCATCTGCAAATCCTCAAGCTGGTCAATCCACAGATGGGGCTCATCTCACCGACATCCCATCTGATGATGAGAACATCTGAATAATGGCAAGAATTTGACCAAGTTATTGTCATGCGTGTAATCGTTGATATCTATAGTGTGATGTTGTTTATGTTAAAATAAGTAGGACATGAATTGTTATGTAGCATTGAGATGGAGCTCCTTCCAGATGTACGTGTTATTTGTATTAATATCAATTTCTCGTGTTTGTGTTGCTAGAATATAAAACCCAATCGTAGACGACAAATCACAATACAAATTAAGTAAAAATTACACATATCCATTGTCTATCCCTGAACACATCATGACATTACCACCATAATCTAAATAGACCGACCTAAAATGAAACCCAACAACAGTATAACAAAAAGTACAAATATGATAAAAATTACAACCAACAACCAAAGGAGAAAATTTGATGGATCTCCATTTTCACTAACAAGATTACATGATCTAACCATTGGTGGGACGTCCTGGGATGAATTGCTATCATGGACCTGCTCGTTAACTCGGGAATTCACAAAGCTTCTACTTGTGGTTGACGCAACCGATCTAGTAAATGAAGCTGTAGAGTCATGGGGCCGCTTATACGTTTGTAAAAGCAGAAATTGAGGTAGTAGTTCTAGCGGATCATCCTTGTGGTGCTCATCACACCAAAGGAAACGTCTCTTATGTCTTCCATTAACTGGGCAAATGTAGAAGTATCTGCCTGGGTGTTGCGAGTTTTGAGAAGCACATCTAATGAGCATAAATCCATTTCAACATTCACACTTGGGAGTAGTCATTTCACTAGATATTAACAAAAAACCATTATCAATACAAACATCAGTGTTACATAAGCAACAATATCACATAAAAAGTGTTTAATACAGACCAAATAACAGATAATTCAGTGTTTAATACAGACCAAAAGAACAATCTAACATAACACAAAGTATTTTATATTTCAGCTCTCCACTCATTCCACATGGACAATGTTTTTTGTTCTCTCCATGAGTTGAATGCAGTTGTAGATGTCAATGAATCTATGAAATCAACATCCCCTATTTCATGTTCCTCTTCGGGTTCAAGATCTGGTTCTGCCTCAACAGGGTCAATACGCATTTCATTGCGTATGAAATTATGCAGGAGAAAACAAGCCATTATAAGTCTGATTTGGACTTTGATTTGATAAAAGGCTGGACTAGCAAGTATGCCAAAACGCTTCTTAAGGACGCCAAAGGCACGCTCAATAACATTGCGTGCTCTGGTATGACGCATGTTGAAGTGTTCATGGGGGTTAGTAGGTCGTGAATTGCCTGGTCCCCATTCACTCAAATGATATCTAGTCCTTCTATACGGCACAAGAAAGCCTTCAGCATTTGGATATCCGTTATCAGCCAAATAATAGTTTCCTAAAATGAAAAAAAATATTGAAAAGGGTCACTAAGAAATGAAAAAAATTATTTACATGGATAGTTGAGTATTTGGTTTACCCTTTAGAATTTTTAATCCATTTGGTCTGTTTATAGCATCTCTTAGTACTCTACAATCAGCTGCTGACCCTTCTCAACCGGGTAGAACATATACAAATCTCATATTTGTATCACAAACTCCTAGGACATTGGTCGACACACGACCCTTTCGGGTTCTAAAACGTGGTCTGTCAGAGGTGGAGACTTGAACATCAATATAAGTACCATCTAGGGCTCCTAAACAACCCTATGATAAAAAAAATTATAGCAACAATTAATAGGATTTTACATATCAATTTGTATGCTTCAAAATGAACATGAATATATACCTTAAACCATTTCCATCTTGGGTTCGTAGAGTCTTCTGGGACAGGAGCAGGCCTTACCAAGAAGAGGTCATGCAGTTTTAAAACAACTTTCAACACAACATGCACATAGTGGGATACTGTTTGCCCTGACCGTTCATACTCAAATCCAACTGTCCTATTTTTTTTATGGTGAGCAAGAATTCCTAAGAACATCGACACTTGTTCTTTAACACACACATATCTACTGTCGCTTTATCCTATGAGTTCCCTCAGTAAAAAACATAATCTTGCAAATGTATTTCGATCCATTCGCAAGATTGAAATACATTCAGCATCCCTAACCTCATACAACCTATGAAGTCTAATTACTTGTTGAGAAATTTTAGGTAACATCTCCCAAGTGACTGCACGTCTTCTCCTATTTCTATTGTTGATTAACAGAATAATCAAAATAATTAGGGAAATTAGGGTTGACTGGTGCATAAGTTCCTCGACTAACAAGTACAACAAGTTACGCATTCTAGAATTCAACACCATCGTTTCAATGTGAATGCGGAAAGTCGGCTAAAAAAATATGCACAAGCACAATAGCAATTCAAAAAAATTGTTACCGTACATTTTAATACACACAATTTTAAGTGAATATGGCCAAAAAAATTGTTACTTTTTTTACAATATTATATCAATTGTGATTGTATATTATTGAATTCTTTACAAGACTTATAATACACAAAAAAAAATCAGTACACATGAAGAAATCTTTCAGCAGAGTCAGCGATTTGCACGGCTTTGAAAATGCTAGATTCTAGCTCCCTTTTTTCTTTTTTTTTTTAAAACCTTTTTAGAAAAAAAATGCCGGAAAACTCATCATAAAAATTTGAGAAACAGGAAAATAAAAAAAGAGTAAAACTTGTGCGACCTTTTCTTTTTTTAAATTCCAAAGTACACTCTCTGTTGAAATATTATGAATTTATGGCAGTATTTTCTTTTAAGAATTAATGATTAAGTATTTTCTTCACTGTATAAAGTTTCGAACTAGTTGACTTATCACATTCTACTGCTTGCATCTCGTCTCATTGTTTTAGTTCAAACAATTTCTCGCACTTAATCTCATTGTCAAATGCTAATGTTCAACAAACCCAGCTTCCATTAGAAAAGAGGGAAAGAGAAGAAATAACTTCTCCAAGTGACAAATTGATACCATTATCAATATTTAATCGACAAAAAACCAAATGATCATTGAATCATTCTATAAATACAAACACAAAGCACAGTATCAGACAGAGCTGAGTTACCAAGATCAATACATCACCACTTACATCAAAGGCATAGGGAAATTAGATAACTAAACTCATATCTTAAGACAGAGCTTTGGTATGTAATATTGAGATAACTAAACTCATATCTTAAGAACTTTAGAGCACTGTCAATTAGGACAAAGGCATAGGGAAATTAGATGGCATTGCAAAAACTTGAATGAATTAAATGATAAGCTTTACATAATATTCAGTTTCGGGGAAATCTACAGTTCACAGTCCTTGCTATTATATTTGAAGTTTCTGTTCCTCAATAACAACTTTATCTTTCTTGAGAATTTATTAGTCTAATATATATTAATCCTCCAGAATGTTAACCCTTTCAAAAAAATGTTAATATTATTATAACGATAACAAGAAAAATGATAGTCTTCAAGTTGAGAAAAAAATCACACATTGTATCGATTCATATTCCGAACAATCTATAAATATATATGGTCGATTATTTTGCTGGCGAGTGAACATTAATTATACATCTCAGACTTCAAAATTTCCAAATTGAAATCCCAAAAAACAATCTCACAAACCTGAAATTTTGCAGCTTTCCGATCGAAGTCGCGTTGCCGTCTGTCGCGCTGGTGGGTTGCTCGCGGTGGTGCCGTCCTTCTCGGTTGTGGTTCGCTCGCGCTGGTGGGTCGCTCGCGGTGGTGCCGTCCGTCGCGGTGGTGGTTCGCTCGCGGTGGTGCCGTCCTTCTCGGTGGTGGTTCGCTCGCGCTGGTGGTTCGCTCGTGGTGGTGGATCTCTTGCGGTGCCGTCGCGGTGGAATTGTGGAAGAGAATTGAAACCCTAATTTTCTCTCACGATATGTAATACAGGGGGGGACACCTTACTAATTCTCTAAAGAGCTACAGTACATTTCAGATAAGAATTCCGGGTCCTCATGATAACAACCGGGTTTCATGTGTTACATTTACTTCCTATCAAACAACAATATAACACTGTAGAACATGGATAGAAGAATGGTAATATGGGCTTATACAGAGCTTATATATGCTATCAAACAGGGCCTAAGAAGTGTATTATGTTACTACATATAAAAAATAAATTCCACTACCTCTACACCATGTTATTATACTACATTACTTATTTCATGCTACTACATACATGCAGAATTTTATGATACTACATCATGACTTTTTTGTTACTACATGCAGAATTTTATGATACTACATCATGACTTTTTGTTACTGTATTTCAAACAGAGCAGAACACAAACAAAAACCTAAGAAACTACAAATCACTTAAAAAATATTGATCTACACTACGAAACACAAAAGTATATTCACACGAACAAATCAAATGCAGCAACAGCCAACAAAATCAACAAACCAAGGAAGTTTCGTATGAGAAAGATGTAATGAGATGAAAAATCGCAAACCAAGGAAGTTTCGTATGAAAAAGATGAGCAGAAAGTTTTGTATGAGAGAAGGAAAGATTGCTTGAAAACCGAAAGAAAATAGGAGGTTTTTCAATATTTATATTAGATCCGTTTTTAAAATGGGTTAATTGCACGGGGCGGGTTTTGTGCAATATTGTATACGAGTTTTTGTGATATGTATATATATATATATTATAGAAAATTTTTAGGAATTTTACTTATATAAATGATTTGACATTAATTAATTGACACTTGTCATTAATCTAAAGAATGAAATAGGAGATGAAACACGAAAGTGAAACAGGAGATCCGGACCGATGTTTTATATAAAAAAAAATTGATATATAATTTTTTTTTCTGAGATTTAGCATCCGAGGTAGTGTGTGATGTGTTTTTGGTGACATTTCTATCTTCCTCACAAGTGCAATTAATACCGAAAATTTATATCATGTATCAAATTATAATAATAAATTAGTTAGTATATCAAATTGTGAATTTTAAAAATTTATACTGTATTAAATAAAAATTATAAAATCCGTAACTTTTTTAAACCATTAACCTATATTATATGATAGAAATATTTGCCAATGATATTATATTACCACTTACCACACAATGACTCTCTCTCTCTCTCTCTCTCTTTTTAAGGAGGAGCTCCTATTTTAACTTTAGATAGTAGAAATAAAAAAACTAAAATGAGTAAAACTATTTGATGAAGTGAGATCACAATGTATTTAAAAATGAAAATGAAAGGAGAAAATTTTAGAACTCTGGTGACAAGTTAGCAGATGGGCCTAAATCCACAAAAATTCATCTTTTAATGCAGGTGGGCAGGTTGAAAAATTAATATAATTTTATTTTAACTAAAATCATCTATAAACATAGTTTCTTTCAAATTATATTAATACCTACAAATATTAACTTAATGCTATTTTAATTTAGTAAGGTTTTAAAAAAAGTAGAGGCACATCAATCTTTAAAATTTTCATTCAATGAAAGACGAGGGTTAAAATAGGTCAGTCCATTTATGTCCGTTCTAAAATGGACTACAAAAAATTTAATTCTATTCTTTTTTGTTTAATATATGATAAGACGACACAATTCATTTAGATATTCTTATATATAGGTTGTAGAGAGTATATGATTGAGCACATAAGATTATAAAAGGAATGAAGAGTAGCACTAAATCCAAGCTATATTAATACCAACAGAATAAAGAAAATTTGGAAACATAAGCAAAGGAGTGCATGATCAATTATACCAGTATATATTTAAGTATGATACAAATGATGAATCAAAGAATTCTGCAGAGTTGGCTGACGTGGCAGAGTTTAATTTATTATTAAAGAATCCTAAATATGATACCATACTAGATTGTAGTAATACTATATTCATACTCATTAATTATGCTAACAATAATTAAGCAGGAGACAGGATTGCACGTGCGCCTCCCCGCAATCGTCGAGATATTTGAGTCAAAAGATGCCGCGCACGTGCCTTCTCAGTCAAAGGTCAAAAGGCAGTGATTGCCTAGCACGAGCTTATACTTTTAACTTTTTTTAGTAGATAAAAATTTATTTGAAATTAAATTAACGTGAACATAAATTCATCAAAAAATATTGTTATATATATATATGTACACTATTATATTATAAAATTAAATATATTTTTATAATATTAATAATAAATATATATAATAATTACATGAATTTAATGTAAACTCGATTTTATAATAGACATACTCTTTTTTCGTATTTTTTCTCTTGCACTTATATATATATATATATATTTTGATGCATATAAAAAACAAAAAGGAAAAGATTAGACCTCTAAGTCTAGGATAAGTGCGACGAGGAGGATTGTCCTTTGTGATTAATAATACTCCCATGCTTTTACATTAAGAATATTTTCATTTGTTTATTGTTGTGGAATATATAGATATGTATGTTTATAATATATATCGTGTTTTGCATGTTTGCTATATATATTTAAATAGTAATACCATTAATACCTGAGGAAAAAACTCTGAAATTGCATTTAGATTGGAAGATTTTAAATGCAACAATTGGAAATGAAATAGTCGATCATTTCAAAATCATACACAATAATTTTAAATTTACCAAAAAATCTCTTAAAAATATCAACCTGTTCTTTAATGCTAAACAATTACGTACACTGTAAACTAATTAATACATATTTTTGAAATATACTCCCCCATCCCATAATTATTTGCACATTTTTTTTTCTATTTGTTTTACAATTATTTTCACACCCTATAAATGAAAATTAGCCAAAGTATTGTATGAAAATGATTCATGATAAACTAATCATAGATAAGTTTTAAAATATCAAATATTTAATCAATTGTATCAAAAGTTGATGTTAATAAAATTTATATATTGACTTTAACTTTTGATACACGTGATGAATATTTTGATACACTTGGCTAGATATTTAATACATTAAGACAATTTCATGATAAACTTATCATGAATTATTTTTACACAATACATACTCTAAAAAATATTATTTTAACTTTATCCCCACAATATTCATGTACTTACACAAAATGTAATTATTTTTACATTCATTTCAATTAATTTTATAAATTTTTTTTGTGCTCGGTATCCAGCTTAAGGACCAACTAATACGGGAGACCCAACTAATTTTATTATTTTAATAATATAATATAGTTTTATATGCATCTTATTTTATTTTTTAAAATTGTGCGGTAAAAATATTTGTTTGGACATTGTTGGTATTAAAAGTGGTGTGTATAACCTACTCTTTAAAAAGTATATATCGTCTAGACATAATTATTAAAGAAACTACTGCACAAATGTCACATTTTTAGTAAAAAAATATAAGTATTTTATAGGAAAACTACTAATACTATTAAAATATATAATTTGTTGCACTATATATGAATATATACTAGTGTATATAATTTTTTTGAAATTGAAATGTTTACAATATATAGTAAATTTCCACTTAATGTGATTGACTAAGACGAATTATCTAGTCTTACAAAATCAAGAAACAATACTAGAAAATAATTATATATTTCACAAATACTTAATTACATTTGGGTGCATGCTATGCAATTGAATATTAAGTTCAATTTTTAGTTTAATTTTAATTTTTTAATAATACATAATTACATGCCGCATTGTGTACTTTTTTACAATTAAGATATTAGTGAATTGTTTTGGGATATTATTAATTTTTTTCGAGTATTACTGATTTGTTTTTGGGGTATTGGTGAGTTATTTCTTAAGGTATTATTTAAACTTGTTTTTTAGGATATTAGTGATTTATTTTTAAGGTATTATTAAGTTATTTCTTCGATCATGATAAAATTAATGATATTGGCCCAATTTTGCTGCTACTCTTATTTATTGAATTGATCCGAATAAAAGTAATTAATGAAAATATAATATATCATATAATTAATTATAAAACATCCAAACACATATACGCCAAAAAGATTAACAAAATTCAAATAATTAAGGAAGAAAAACAAAACTAACTAAATAGAAACACAAGCCTTTAATTACAGTGCACACAAGAAACACAAGACATACTCTTTATATTTTATTTCAACAATGTGGAATGCATCATCCTTGTGTTGGAAAAAGTACAAAATGGCTCAATAAATAAATAAAAAAATTACATATTGGTCTCGTGCAAAAAAAAAAAAAAAGCTTCCGTGGAAAAAAAAAAAAACATATTTCCGTGCAAATATTTTGAGCAAATTTATAAATATAGTGATTTT
Organism: Prunella vulgaris; assembly: GCA_026898435.1. Classification (NCBI taxonomy): domain Eukaryota; kingdom Viridiplantae; phylum Streptophyta; class Magnoliopsida; order Lamiales; family Lamiaceae; genus Prunella; species Prunella vulgaris. The sequence goes on from JAPKLY010000571.1 coordinate 167,223, forward strand.
TTTGAACCAATATAAGTGACTCCTTTGGTTTTCGTCAACTCCATACATATATGCAGGATCTCTTACAAAGTTATATCTTATCAAGACTCAGTATATCTAGGGGCTGTTTGGTTGAATATTTTTGGGCGTGAGTAATGGTAATCAAAGTTATAGTGTATGTCTGGAATGATTCTACTATGACTTTGATTCCCAAAAACTAAGGAATCAATCATAGTTCAGCTATATGAAAACTATGACTTTCATTCCATATCATTTCCATTCCTATATCCTTTCTATTCCTTACAATTATACCAAACGACCCCCTAATCAAGTTAATAAAGTACCACACTATATTTACCCGTTTGTTTCGCAAAAGCCTTTTTAGCGTTTAATTTTTTTAAAGAAATAATTTTACCTTTAATCAATTAAAAATTAAAGAAAAGAATAATTTATGACTTATAAAAATGTAAAAGAATAATAATAATAAAATCACTCGTTAACTAAAAAACGTAAGATCGGGAATCTACAAAAGAAAAATGGGGAATATAATTGAAAGACTAAGGTATACATTTGGTTTGAAAATTCTTGATGAAAATGAGAATAAATATAGGCTTAATTGCAAATTAAATTATGATTTTTTTAAATTTTGTATTTTAAGCTAAACTTTTAAATCTTGTTAAGAAAAATTTCAAGTTAATTTATTTTTGCAATTAAAACTTACAGATAGATTTGCTTCTGCCCGAAGTTTATGTGGCGCCTACGTGAGTGGCAATTGACCATAAAAAACTTAAATTACATGGTAAAAGGTTATAATCTTTTAAATCATGACATTTTATTAATTGCATTTTAAACTAAACTTTTGAATCATGTTAAAAATAAAACTTAAATTAATTTTTTTTTTCGATTAAGGATTACAAATTGAAAGTCTAAATTCCAAATAATTCCAAATAGGAATATGTGAAATGAAATTAAAACGCAAGATTTTTGAGAAATTATTTGGAATTTAAAATTTCAATTTTAAGTTTTTCTCATATATTTTATTTTTTGCGCGTCAATTATTTGAAATTAAAAATTTTAATTTTAAAAATTTTCACCTTTTTTTTTGGGATCGTTGCCTCATATACGTAATGTAAGCAATGCGGAGATAAATGTGTTTGTAATCCTTAATAGAAAAAAATTAAATTTAAATTTTATTTTTAACATGATCCAAAAGTTTAGTTTAAAATACAATATATAAAATGTCATGATTTAAATTGCAACTAAGATTATAATCTTTTGTCATGTAATTTAAGTTTTTAATGGTTAACTGTCACATAGGCGCTACGTAGACTTCGGGCAGAAGCAAATCTGCCCGTAAGTCTTAATTGCAAAAATAAGTTAACTTGAAGTTTTTTTTAACAAAATTCAAAAGTTTAGCTTAAAATGTAAAATTGGAAAAAATCGTGATTTAATTTGTAATTAAGCCATAAATATATGATATATAATTATAATAATTAAGGGGTACACATTATTATTTTTTTAAAGGTAATTATTATTCTATTTGATTTTTTTTATTCTTATAATCATTTTCGTCAATTATTCACCCATGCTACAACCAAAAATAAAATATTGCCTACGAAATTAATTTTGTCTATATGGTTACAAGATTTTCAACAAAATTTTTTGCAGTGGAGATTGCATATGAGATTACCTTCAAAATTAATTATATATGCATCTTTATTTTTTATCTACAAATAAATTGTCTTCAAATTTAGAGGTAGAATTTTATAGGCAAATTATTTTGTTGACAATTAATTACATAAAAATTTCATTTCGTAGGCAAATTATAAGCAATTAGAAGGCAATTTCATTATAAAATTTTTTGTTGAAAATTTTGTAAATAAGTCTAAAGTTGTAGGTATTCTTTTTGTAGTGTATAATTTTATGTTTTATCTAATTTCTTTTTAAGATTAGAATATAAAACTAGTTATATATTAATCTACATAATGGCAAAGAGAAAAAATAGTACTCTCTCCGTCCCAGGGGTATTTGCACCCCTGGGATGACACACGGTTTAAGGAAAATATATTTTTTAAATAAAGTAGTGGTGTATGAGTAAATGTGTGAAAAGTTTTGTGAGTGTGCACGCAAATCGATATTTCTCTTTTGAGTAGTGTGCAAATTGGTTTGAGACAACCCAAAATAGAAAGTGTGCAAATTGGTCTGGGACGGAGGGAGTACAATTTTATTCCTTCCCACCGAAAAAAGGGCGTGCCTATTCACCCTACAATTCTTTCATCTTCTTCCCACCGAAAATATCATCCTTTAAATTATACACCTCTCGTCCCAAAAGACATTACATATTTTTTATTTTAGTTTATCTCACAAAATATTTGTATGCTTAAAAGTAAAAATTATTTATCAAACTCAAATCGCCCAATATACATATAATATTCATAAAAATATTTTTTTTTTCTTAAACTGTATATTCAAAATATACCATAATATTTTCTGGAACGGAAGGGATATGTAGCAAAGAAATGATATAAAATAACTTGCGAAAATATTTCTGCTTCATTTCTTGTTTCATTGCTTACAAATTTTTTTCACGCTTTTTAAAATAGCTTTAGCTTGTAAATTATATTGTAAAATTCAA
>JAPKLY010000571.1:182113-230620 GCA_026898435.1 Prunella vulgaris
GTGCATTATTTAACTTCCATTTTCACTTGTTTTGTATTTTTCAACAAAAAGAATACTTGAATCCGTATTTGAGCCTCAAGTGAGATGATTTTCGAAACAATCAATTCACCGTTTATTCACAATTCTGCAGAGAGAATGTACAGAATATGGAATCATGAAAATATTATTATTTGAGACCATAACTCTATTTATATAACAATTTATTCTTCACTTTTAATTTCATCCTCAATAAATTAACAATCAGCCGATGATATATATATATATACATAAATCTCATAATTTTTTAATGCTCATATAAATCTATATTTAAAATTTAATAAATCATTTTAATTATAATATTAAAAAATAACTTTAATAGGCCAAGCCGAAGGCCCTATCGAACAGCCTAACCTATTTTACCACTATAAATATGTATAATAGTAATGAATGCGTATTTGTATAGAGAGCCTGAATTTACAAATAAAAAAAGTGGGATGAGAAAAATCTATACTCCATCCGGATCTTGTAGGCCGAAAAAGAATATATTCTCATATTCTTAGTACCTATTTTCAATCTCTACTAAATAGTGAGAAACACTTCTTTTTCTTTTTTTGAAAAAATTGAGTCTTACCAATTTTTTTTTTTAAAAATGCTTCTACAATTTTAGTAGAAGTTGAAAACATGCAATTATTTATAGATAAGATACTCCTATCCATTTTGATTATCATTTAAGAATATTTTACACAGATTTAGAAATTATTAAGTGACAATAAATATTTGAATAATGTGATTATTTTACTCTTTTGTCACCTATATACAGTAAATTCGTCCATTTAATGCATATTAGTACCAAAAAGAAAAAAAAGTACAATAATAAAATTGGAATATGATATATAATTCTCTTTATTGAAGAAATATAAAAATTCTTTTAAAAAAAATAATTAAAATGGATCATATGGAATTTAAGTATCTTCCTACCACTACATTTTTAAAGTCAAATGATAATTTAATTCTTTAATAAAAATATGTTAAAGCGATGTAATTGGATAGAGCCAAGTTGAATTTTAGAGAATTTGAATGACTTGTTCATTATTATCAAGCTCGAGCTTATTCAACGAATAAAATAATTAATATAATGAATATAGTGTTAATTAATTCATTTAAAAAAATAAAGTTATATTTAACCAAAACCATACACATGCGTACTAAATTCTATAAATTTATGTAGTTGCATATTAATATATTTATTATAAATATTAAATGTGATGGTCATCCAATGCATCAAACTATTAATAATACTTTATGCTCCCTCAAACTTTTTTTTTTTAACGTTCCACAAGAATTTGCAGATTCAAAAAAAGAAATTTTTTTATAAACTTCATCTTCACAAGATTGACATATGTACACAAAATGTCATTACATTTTCACTTTTTTGGGCCCACATTACACTCAATTCAATTATCTTCTTTACTTTTTACATAAAATTTAACTAAATTACCCCCTCAAACACTATTTTTTTATTTCATTTTTTTCTTAATTTGTGTACTCCTCACTCTTTGCAAATTGCTCTAGAAAGGAGGGAGTACTAATTAGCTGTAGAGCTTACTATCGAACTTGTTTACAAACTAACGCACAGAATATCAATATACCATTAAATTATATAATTATTTATATTAATCAATTATATTAAACTAGCTGAATCAAATATTTTTTTAAGCCCCATTTACATTTTATTCTAACTTGTAATCCTAAAATGTGTAAAATTTATTCACGAACTAACATATTCTCATAGAGTAGATATTGTATGAAAATAGTTCATATTATGAACCATTTTTTAATAAGGTAAAAAAATAAATATATAAATATAAACCTTGTATCACAAAGTAGTTTATATCATAAAAACAGTTTATATAATATTTTGCCATTCTCATATACTTATTTAGAGATAAGATAATCCTCCTATCCATTTTAATCATCATTTAAGAATATATTACACAAATTAAAAAAAAAATATTAAGTAACAATAAATATTTGTACAATGTGATCTTTTTACTCTTTTGTTCACCTATATTAGGGATGACAATGGGGCAGAGCAGTGCGGGTATCTAAGAACCCATGCCTGCCCCGTGCCTCTACCCCGCCGTCCCGCCCTGCCCCATGCCCCACTGCGGGGCAGAACATTGAGCCACATGCCTGCCCCATCGCGGGGCAGATCGCCCCTCCCTGCCCCATGTTAATTTTATATCAAAATATAATATATATTTTAGACAAATAAAAAATAATTTAAAAATAAAATTAATGCAATAAATTTATCAAAATATATTCCCAAAAATAATTTTACATTAGAGTTAAAATAAATAAATAATATAATTTTAAATTTATTTAATATATTATAAATGTAGGATATTAATTTTATTTTATATGTTATAAAATATTATATATAGAATGTATTTATATATTATAAAATATTATATATTTATTTAATATATACAATGGGGCAGGATGGGACGGGGTAGGGCAGTAAAAATGCAAGCCCATGCCTGCCCTGCCCCATGCGCAGGTCAGGGCGGACCGGCTACGGGGCGGGTCATTTTGCCATCCCTAACCTATATAGAGAAAATTCGTCAATTTTATGCATATTAGTACCAAAAAGGAAAAAGTGCGATAAATTTGTGTACCATTGAAGAAATATATTTCTCTATTGAAGAAATATATTCTCTACCATTGTATTTTGCAAAATTTAAAAATAAATAAATAAAGTAAAGTTGTTGTGATTATAAGAATGATAGTAAACGTGAGAGTTTTCATAAAAGGAAAGTATATTTTTTTTGTAGATGAACTATTAAGAAAATTATGCATAAATTTAGTGGATAGAAAGAATAATAATTATTTTGAAAATCAAAACTTTCTTTATAAAAAATAATTAAAATGGATCAGATGGAATATTAAATTAGAAATAGTCTTATAATTAATTATAATAAAAATGCAATTTTCCATTTTCATCTCTCTTGTTTTATATAACTCGGAGGATTATTTTTATTTCTTAAAGAACATTGGAATTTAATGGCACTTTAAGATGCATCTTTCTATCGCTACATTTTTAACACTCAAATGACAATTCATTTCCTTATTAAATATGGGCATAATACATTAAAAGGCCCATAAACTATCATCTTTTATTTTAGAAGACCCCTAAATTATTTTTTGTTTTAAAAAACTCTCAAACTATCAAAATTTATTTCAAGAGACCCTTATTTCACGATCTGTTAGTCAAACGTTAGATTATATATGAGTGTATCATATATTATTATGCCAACTAGGATTATAATAAGCCACATAGATAAATAATTCTTAATATACAAAATCTATCAAAAAAATCTGGAAAAAAGAGTCTTCAGAAAAAAAAAAAAAAAAAACTCAAAAGACGTGCCTTGAAAAAATTCTCAATTCTCAAACCCTAATTTTAATATAATTGGAGAAAATTCATATTTGTCTACTGCTTGTACTGTAGAGATTTATGGAGATATTTGTCTGTCTTCGTGGAATTTGTTACAAAATGTGAGTGTATATGAATGGAACTCCAAAAAAATAACTAAAATCATCAATCCTATGTGAAGTATAAACCCGCCAACAAAACTGCTATGAATCACACAAAAATCTCCCAATAGAACCCTGCATACTCAAATTTTTTTGAAACTTTTGAAGTTTTCTAAACAAATTAATTTAAGTGAGGTTTGATTCGTAACAATAGATATTTGAATTTCAAATTTTGATATTGTGAATATTTTGTGTCCTCAAATATCGTCATTTCCTTTCAAAAGAAGTAGTCTCATTTGAATTTCTTTTGTTTGAAAGAGTCAATTATTTTTTCAAGAATTTTTTTTTTGTACATTTTGTAAAAAAATACTCCCTCCGTCCCGTAGGAATTTGCACCCTACGGGACGGCACATTTTTTAAGAAAAAATAGTTTTATATATAAAGTAGTGGTATATGGGTAAATATGTGGAAAGGTTTGTGAGTGTGCACGTAAATCAATGTTTCCTTTTTTAGTAGTGTACAAATTTGTGTGGGACGTCCAAATAAGGAAAGTGTGCAAATTCCTGCGGGACAGAGGGAGTAAGAGTTATTTATCTACATGACTTATTTTAATCCTAGATAGCATATTAATATACATCACACTCGCATAAATCGGTGTTGAAAAATACTCATTAACGGACTGTGAAATAAGGGCCTCTTGAGATAAATTTTGATAATTAGAGGTCTCTTTAAAACAAAAAATAGTTTAGGGGTCTTTTAAAATAAAAAGTAATAATTTAGGGCCTTCTGATGTGTTATGCCTTAAATATGTGTTAAAGTGATGTTGGATAGAGCCAAGTGAAATTTTTAAATATTTAGATGTGTGTTGTGTTTAAAATGATGGAATTTTAAATTTTTTTCAAAATCATGTTATTTGAAATTCATCATTTTTAATGCTTTTTATCTTTATTTTTTCTTATTTTTGCCCTTTTCACACATCTGTTTATAATTCTTTAACTTAAAATATATGCTTCCTTATAGGAATTTTTTTTAAATTCATTCATTTTAAAAGTGGCAAAGGGGTCGGCTGGGCCCATCGGGCAAAAGTATATTCACGGGTTAGGTCAGGTCGGCCCATTTTTTATTTGGGCCTATAAAAATGTAGATCAACCCAAATGTCGGATAGACAGACATATTTATGGGCCGACCCATTTTTTATTCGGGCTTGTAAAAATTGAGCTCAACCCAGTCCAAATATCAGGTAGGGCGGGTAGAAAATGTCAGCTCTAATAACACTATAACAAATATTGTGTTAATTAATTCATTCCCAAAATAAAATCATATTTAACCAAAATCATAAGCATGTATGCTAAATTCTATAAATTTATGTAATTACGTATTCATATACTTATTATATGTATTAAATGTGATAGACATAGTTATACATTGCATCAAACTATTAATAATAATTTATAGCTTCGAAGCTTACTATCAAATCTTCACGAACTAACACACTGAATACCAATATACCATCAAACTATATAATTATTTATATATAAATATACTTATTTATTCATAATATTTGTTCTTGTCTTGAATTATTTTTGTAATTTATTAGAATTGGAGGATCCATTGTCCTCTAATTTAATAAATTTCTTTTTTCTTTTAAAAAATCTGTATAATTATTTATATTAATAAATTCTAATAAACGAGACTAATCAAATACTCACTCCATCAACGATAAATGGTCCACATTACCTTAAATGGTTGTCCACAATAAATGATCTACTTACTTAAAATGGAAAACTTACAATAATTATTTTTTATTTTTTATACACATATATTCACTTTTACACATCACATCAAATATCTTTTTAATAATTAAATATTACCATATACTAATACACTCACTTTTACACATGAACATCAATTTTTCTTAATAACCGTGAATTGTCAAGGTAGTCCAATTTTTATGGACGGAGGGAGTATTATTTAAAACCCAATTTGCATTCTATTCTAACTTCTAAACCTCAAATTTATAAAATATGTTTACTAAAAATAAAATGAAATATGATAAACAAAACAAGATAAAAATACTACTCCATCCGTCCCAAAATTACTTTCACACTTTTCTTATTTGGACGTCCCAACTCTTCTTTCACACACCAAAAAAGAAAACTTTTATCTCTCACAAAAGTCAACAAAATACACTTTTTCTTATTTTATTATTTAATTTTACACTCACATATTTACTTTTCCTTGGTTCGCGTTTTATAGTAGTTCCGGGACGGAGGTAGTACTAAATATAGACAGAAACCCAAAGCCCCATTAAGTATTGGGATCCAAGGACCGTCAGCCCGTATCTTTCGCGACCTCTGCCGCAGACAAAATTTCCTCTGCTCGGAAACCAACCCCTTTATTTTACTCTCTTCCCAATTACTCATTTCCTCATAATATTATTCAAAACGTAAGGCTTTTTTCATTTTTATTTTTATTTCCAGAATAGAATTAAAAAACACGACCTTGTTCCCCTCTGCGTTTACGCCGTATGGCAAATTGAACCGCCTTTCCCTCCCCCTCATATTTCTCCACCTGCCTAATTTCTCTCTCTAATTTCTCTCTCTACTGTTTGTTAACTTATTCAACTAGTTATCTACCTTGCCTTCCCCCCTTTATTAATACAAGTCCTCTTGCATTGCTTACACTCATTTTACTGCATGTGCCCTTCTTTCAAACACATTATATATATATGCAATCACTTCCCTGTTTTTATTCATCCCTTATTCATCTTTTCAGTGAAACACAAGTCGATCGATTTCATCATTTTCGTATGCCCATTTCTGGATAATGAGGTAATTTCATTATACACTGTGATCAATTTCATTTCATTTTACTTTTTTATTAATTAATTTTATTTTCAGACTTTGAATTTTGAGCAAGAAAATGGCACCGGAAAGCAACTGGCTTTCTTTCTCTGTCTCTTCCATGGAAATGCTGAACAATTCGTCTTCTTCAACCCCTGTTGATCCCCACCATTACTACACCTTTGCCGATAATTTCTACAATAATTCTGGTGAGAAAAATACATAGATAGATAGATACAGGGCGGTGAATGTATAGGTTTATACATTATATCATACTGCTAAATACCTCGGGTTTTCCGTTTTTTGCTGAGATAAACATGTTTGAAAAGCACATGGAAAAGACAAGTAAATGCACCCTGTTTTTTTGCTTCCAATTTATTTAACTTCAAAACTAGCATCGACCTGTCCATCTTATCTACACTCTCTAATTCTGTTATTTTTTGGCATTTTTCCATTCAATTTACCTAAAAATATTTCTTTTCTTTAATTTTAAAAAAATTAAAGAAATTGGGCTGCTTCCTTTTCCATATATTTATTGCATTTTGCCAGTAACAACTCGGATCACTCTCATTTCTGTGCCTCCAATTTCCGAGTTGCAGAGTGGACTCACCAGAAAGCTCAGGCAATGTATTCCGGCGCCGATAACCACCAAATGAAGGACCAAAACCCCAACATTTACTACATGCAGCAGCAGCCGCCGAAGCTGGAGGACTTCTTCACCGGCGGCGGCGACTCGTCGGAGACTCAGGACTCATCCCTGACTCACATGTACGACCACCACCACCTGGAGCACCAAGATCTGAAGAGCCTCATGGGTTTCCCCTCTTTCTCGGCGAACTCGGGCTCGGAGGTCGACGACTCGGCCTTCGCCGCCCAGACTCAGTCCCCCGTTGAGTCCGGCACCGAGTTGGTGGCGTACTCTCACTGCCCGATCACCAACGGATTGTCACTCGGGGTTAACGGCGACGGCGGGAGCAATAGCAACACCGCCATTGTCGCCGTCGACGACGATTTGGAGAGCAGCAAGAAAATCAGTGAGACATTCGGTCAAAGGACCTCTATCTACCGGGGCGTGACCAGGTATGGCCCGACCCGGCTTTAAATTGGATTCCTTAAAATGATGGAATATTTTGCTGAGCGATTCTTACATGCAATGTCCTATGTCGGAATTGTGATGACATGTTTTTATGATGTTGCAGGCACAGATGGACGGGGAGATATGAGGCGCATCTGTGGGATAACAGCTGTAGGAGGGAGGGCCAGGCGAGGAAAGGGCGTCAAGGTACAACTCCTTCCACGCTCTGTATACTTGTACTTCCATCGAGGAATAATCATTAATTTAATTAGTTAGATTCTTGCAAAATAAGTAAATTACTAGATTTTTGTACTGCTATTTCATTTCATTTCATTTCATTCAATCTTTTCTTTCACTGATGTGATGATATGGGCCGCCAATTTTATTTATTTTCTGCAAATTAAATTTACTTTTTCTGAAATTTGGATATTCGCCCAGAGATGGAAAATATTGTCTGAAAGTTAATGAAATTTTGTTGTCCATAGCCTGTAACCCACCCTGGTCCGTGAACACAGTCACATTACCTCAGCTAGTCTGAACACTAGTGCCTGAAATTCTGAAATTTTATCTGTTTGCTTTTAGCTTTTGCTTTTTTTTCCTTTCCTGGGATATATACTTTTAATTGGGTTTGACCAAACAACCTTATTTTTATATTGATTTTTTATTTAATTCTGTTGCTGCCCACCTTATTTTATGGAATTCACACCCTCCATAAATTATATATATATATTTTTTAATTGAATTCATAACTTATTTTATGTATATGTGAGGGTTACATTATATGCATATGTGAGAGTTAGTAATTTCTTCCAACTTAAGTTCCAGATACTCCTCACGTCCCATAGGAATTTGCACCCTGTGGGATGATATATATATTTTTTTAAAAATGTGTATTATATATGAAGTAGTGGTATATAGGTAATATTCTGTATCCTTTGATGTGATGATTGCATATGTTAAAAGAGAGAGAATAAAAATGTGTAAAGGTGTTGATGAAGATAGGTCGGTGGCGTTGACAACAGGGTGATGACACACATTATTGTATTAGGATATAAATATACATAGAGAATGGAATCGCGCCACGGCATCAATGACGATAGGTTGATGGTGTTGACGAGAGGGTGATGACGCGCATTACTATTTTAGGGGATCAGGCGATGGACCACTTTGTTAAAATATAGGTGGATTGTGTTTTAACTTTTTGAAATGTAAAGTAAGAAGATTAAAAAGACTATAAATGGACAAGCTTGCATCACATAGATAGATTGGATTCGCTCGTGTGGCTGTTCGTTGTGAAATGATTTTGTTTTAACTGTTACTAACTAACCCCTTATATCAATGACCTAATTGGTTCTTTTTTTGCATGAATTGTGATCGTATCAACTTCATTGCTCAAAATGTGCTGCAGTTTATCTAGGTAATGATAAGTACTTTATAGTTCTTCTACACTCGACAAAATATTTCTATGATCTTTTGTTCTCGGTGATAATTATTTATGACGAGTATATTTAATATGTAGGTGGATATGACAAGGAAGATAAGGCGGCACGCGCTTATGATTTGGCTGCTCTGAAGTACTGGGGTCCCACCGCCACCACCAACTTCCCGGTATCCTCTATAGCGCTGAATTTGGTTGATTCTCCACTTAGGCCACTATATCTTGAAAATAATTTTAAACCGAGAAATTGTACTCTGTAGGTCTCCAATTACACCAGAGAAGTGGAGGAGATGAAGAATTCAACTAAACAAGAGTTCATTGCATCACTACGAAGGTTTGCATTCTTGAATCAACGGGATCATAAACATTGATCTTCATGAAATGTTACTGTAATTATTCATGTAGTTTTTCTAATAATACATTTCCCCCCCTTTTCTTTAGGAAAAGTAGTGGTTTTTCAAGGGGAGCATCAATCTATAGGGGTGTTACAAGGTTTGAATTCCTTAACTGTAGCAAAATTTCCGAGTTTGGTCATAATTTTATATAACGCTTCTTATCTTATGGATTGGTGCAGGCATCACCAACAAGGTCGATGGCAAGCGAGGATTGGTCGTGTTGCAGGGAATAAAGATCTGTACCTCGGAACATTTGGTATGCAAACTAAATTTTGTCTACATTAACATTGAGGAGATATATTTTGTTAGTTTTTGAAAAGCTTTATGCATATTGTTTGTATTCTTAAACAATATTATTTGTTTCATTAAAAGGTATTATTCTCTCTTTGCCATGTCAAATTATACGCTTGTCTTACTTGGACGTGTCATGTGTATTTGCACGCTACCAAAACAAAAATTGATTTGTGTGCACATTCACAAAAATATACACATATTTATCCATATTGCCACTGCTTTACTCAAAAAGTACGCCTTTCTTAATGAATGTGCACCTCTTGGGTGCAAATTGATAAGTAAAAAGGGAGTAGTTAGCTTGATTTAGAAGTGTATTAGTTCTTTTATTATAAAGTGATATTTGCGAACCAACTGTACAATAAAATTGTTTTACATAAGAACGACTCTTATTAGTAAATGATCAAATACGAAAAGAGCCTATGATGAGTTCTTTGATATGTAGGCCAACAATGTGCTTTTGCCTAACGAATATATTGATGGTTCGATTCTCAAAGTTACTGATTTGTCCTTATGACAGCTACTGAGGAGGAAGCAGCGGAGGCATACGACATAGCAGCTATCAAATTCAGAGGGGTGAATGCAGTAACCAACTTTGAGATGAACCGGTATGATGTTGAGGTCATTGCCAACAGCCCTCTTCCGATTGGTGGAACACAGAAGCGGCTGAAGCTGTCAATGGAAGCTCAAGAGAAGAGGCTGCCTGGTACAGTCCTCCAAGCTCCATGTGCAAGCAACAATAGCAGCATCAGCTTTTCAGCAATCCAACCGGGTCCCACCATCCCCTGTGGCGTGCCATTGGACAACTCCACACCCTTCTTTCATCAAAACCTCTTCTTCAACCAGTACTCCGGCAACCAGGGCATCTCCGACTCCTCTACCTCATCCGTCTCCTCTATGGGAAATCCGATGTTGTCAGCATCAGGCGAGTACTTCGTTTGGCCTCATCAGTCTTATTAACTTGATAGCTACATAGGGCAGTACTGGTCTTCTACTAGTGGTTCAATCGATAGTTGTCATTCGTGGGACTCGAAAATTTGTTAATCGTTTAGGGTTAGTTTATCCGATTGTGGGAGGGGACTAACGAGATCCGATGATAAAGAAAGGTTTTAGATTCTAGGTAGAAGATGGATATGTGCTGTAAGAAGCTTATTTTCGTTCCGAATGCATGGTGAATGATACAGGAAGCACAGTTGGTATGGATTAATTTTCAACCTGTTTTCCATTCCTAGATGCTGTTCTTTTCTTCATAAATGCTAATTTTTGCTTATCAAATACTCCCTCCATCCATAATATTTAGTCATGTTTGACTGCATGTGGTTTAATACAATATGTTGGAGGGTACTATGATGTATTGTGAGGTCCGTTTACAAATAAAATGATCGTCTATGGGAAATATGCAAGCATTTTATTCGTAAACGAACCTCACAATACCTCATAATACCCCCGACGTATTGCATTAAACAATATGCAGTCAAACATGACTAAATATTGTGGACGGATGGAGTAGTACAAAATGATAAAGTATATAAGTGAAATAATCATGCATGAACTTTCAATGTATCAATGTGAAGTTATGATTCAAAAACACCACCTAAAACAGCTAAAGAGAAAGTACACTTAAAAACTTGCTACTCGTACACTCTTCTCCTTAAGTGAACTATGTTGGCTCTGCTGCCATTTTGCTAGCAGGCTGGCAACTTTACCTAAAGTCCAAAAGGAGAAAAAAACACGAAAAATTTAAAGATACGGGCGATCCTTCTTCAGGGCAGCGCGGCGTTCTTTTGGCAAGATATGTATATACAGCTGAATCACGGCGCTAGCTGCTCGTTCGAAGAAGATGATCGAGGTTAAAAATGCGATTGGGAACTCTTCTACTCCATGACTAATTGCATATGGCGATTTAAATCGCTGATGTAAGTGGCAGAGGTGTAGTCCTCGAAATCACATGCATCCAGAAGCAATGCCCTGCCTCCCATGGATTTCTGCTTCATGTCTACTCCATTTTCACCTTTCAGCAGCTGAGAAACCTGCAAATATTATGAACAAGGTTGTCAAGATGGCCTTGATGACTACATTGTTGAAACTGGCGCGTGTCGTTCTTACCCGTTTCATGTTGGGGCGCATGTTGGGCATGTGATGGATGCAAGTCGAAGCTGCGAACATGGCACGTTTCATTTCTACGACGTCGTATGTTTCGCCTAGTCGAGGATCTGCTATTTCTTTCACTTTGTTCTGCTCGAGAAGTGGCTTTGCCTATCAATCAAAGTTACAAATGTATCAGCCTTTACAAGCAAATACAAGATTTTGATATGCATAGATTGTGTTCTAAATTCCTAATCCTCAAATCCGAAATCTAATCGATAAAAATTCGATTTTCGTTCCATTTTTCTGACCGCTGGATTTGATAGAATCACTTTCATTTTGATATTTGAATATAAGTTGTTGAAAAGCTTATAAGTTTTTTCAACCTATTTGGTAAAATAAGACTTTTACGGCTTATAAACGATAAAAGAAAGTATATGGCTAAATTTATTTTTAACTTTTTATAAGCTCTAAGCATCTTATAAGCTATTTTAAGAACTTATAAAATATTTTAAATAGTTTATAATTCGTTAAATTGTTTGGTTAATATAATTTATATTTGATAATTTATCATAGTTTTTTTAAAAATTTAATTTTAATAAAAAATAAATATTAATATTTTTTATGTTGAGGTAAGGATTCGGGAGTGGTGGTAGGATCCAGAGTGGGGCAGTTGGATGGGTTGAAGGTGGTGAGAAAAATAAGTTAGAATATTTTAATTTACTTTTTTTTTTCTGCAGCTTATAAAATATAAAAAAAACTTATCTTAAGATAGACAACTTATATTGCCAAACACCCTAAGACTCTATTTGGATGAATGAATTTAAAAATAAATGAATTTAAAAACAATACATGTAAAAAAGATACATATTTCAAAATCACGAATTGTAAAGAATTTGGAAAGAAGAGAAAAGTTGAAGAAGGATAGAGATGAAATTGTGGAGATGAGAGATTTCACAAATGACATGGTTTTGATGAGAATTTAGAATTCCTCCATTTTGAACATAAACTCAAATTTAATTATTTGTAAATTTATCAAACTTATTTGGAAAGAATAGTTATTTGTGTGCGAAATTCATGAATTTCAAATCCACCCATCTAAACGAAGCCTAAAATTATTTATAAAGTTTTAAACAACTTATAAATTATTTAAAAGAGCTTATTAGCTCAATCAAATAGCCCCTAATTGTTAACCTCCAATTTCAATGTCCGATATTCCTAACCATAACCTAGCATAATAAATAAGGTTTTGGTTTTGGTTATGGTTTCCAATCGAAACAAATTAATTGAACCGATTTTGGTTTAAACAATTAAACAGTCAATTACGATTTATTTGTGCCGCTTTAAATTTGCATACTTCAGTTGCACAAGAAACCGACTCAATACTAAATAATATGTTGCTTTCAAGTTTCAACAGTAAATTAAGGACAACGGCCAAAACAAAAAAATAATAATTAAAAATTCAATAATATAATAAAATTACGTTATAATGCTACTCTAAACGACAAAAATTTGTGTGAACTCATTTTATCAACAAACACTGTTCATATCAATAATTATAACTATTTAAAATATGCTTATACATGTTTATTTAACATTAATAGTTTAGAAATTGGATTTACTTTAACTTGAGTTCATAAAATATACTCCCTCCGTCCCAGATCAATTTGCACACTTTCCATTTTGGGTTGTCTCAAACCAATTTACACACTACTTAAAAGGGAAACATCGATTTGTGTGCACACTCATAAAATTTTCCACACATTTACCCATACACCACTACTTTATTTAAAAAATACATTTTTCTTAAACCGTGTGCCATCCCAGGGGTGCAAATACCCCTGGGACGGAGGGAGTATATTTTACTTAAGCTCTATTTGGATGAATGGATTTAAAAATAAATACATGTAAGAAATCAATTATAAAAAAAATGAAAGAGAATGGAAAAAGTAAGGAGAGATAGAAATTGAATGATGTAGGGAGGAGAGATTTCATAAATGACATGATTTTGAAGAGGATTTATAATTCCTCCATTTTAAACATAAACTCAAATCTAAATTTTTGTAAATTTATGGAGGGAGTGATTATTTGTATATAAAATCTATGGATTTCAAATTCACCCATCCAAATAGAGCTTAATTATATTTTGAAATCCTAATATCCCCTTCTGTACAAGAAAGTCATGTGTAGGAGGACAACCCTTGGATCATACACATCCACACAAATGTGTGTGTATGTGAATGATTCAAGGGCTCCCCTACAGAACTCCCGAGGGATAGGAAATTAGCATTGAAAGGAAAAATGATAATGAACATACCCACATAACAAGACTTTGCCTAGAGGAATCAACTGCACGACGACCTGTTATTAACTCCAGCAGAAGAACCCCAAATGCAAACACATCAGTCTTCTCATTGACCAACCCGTGCATGAAATACTCAGGAGCCATATACCTAGTTAACACCACATAAATTCATTTATGTATAATCTTAAAATAGAAAATTTTAACTCAGTCTACACATACCCAAAAGTCCCTTCAATTGGAGACACAACAAGATGAGCCCATTTCTCAGGGAGCCATTTCGCTAGCCCAAAATCCGATATCTGCAGACGAAAAAATATACAATTGATGATGTCATCTAACACACGTGACACATATTAAAGTCAACGGAAACTAACCTGTGCCTCATAATCTTCGGAGAGCAATATATTCGAAGCTGTAATGTCTCTGTGAATTATTCGCCTTTGACAACCACAATGCAGATACTGCAACCCGTCAGCTACCCCGATAGCCACCTTAAATCGAACTTTCCACTCCAGAGACTCTGCTGATGAGCCTGAAATACTAAATCCATCTTCATTACACAAAATGTCACATGTTTTAACATGACATATGGCTCATCAGAACATATGTGGTAAATAAATTTTTATAGGCCCATAGCTAAGGTTAAAAAAATATCATAATCAAGTGTGAATTGAATGGCCAGTTACAAATTGGTACAATAATTATGCACTATTTTCAAATAGGTACAATATGCAAAAAATAATTCTATTATTCAATTTATTTTTACACTATTATGCAAAAAATTTGTACCTATTTGAAAATAGTGTATTATTTTTGTACCAATCTGTGATTATTTCTTGAATATATATAGGAAGAAAATAGGTGAAGATATCACCGTGTAGCACTGTGCCGAGGCTTCCATATGGTAGAAACTGGAGAACAAGATGCAAACCCCTATCGGCGCTGAAGCCGATGAGTTTAGCAGCATTCGGGTGGTCAATGTGAGCGATGATCCCGAGTTCTGCCAAGAAGTCGCCATTTTTATCATCGTCGTTCTTCTCTTTCTTTAGAATCTTCTTCACAGCCACAACTGTACCATCTGATAAGCACCCTTTGTACACTTCTGCATGTCCTCCTTTCCCAATCATTTTATCTAATTAAACACATACAACATAATCATAATTATTGTCTCTGCTTAGAAACGCCAGCAAATACTACAAAAAGCTGTCAAATCTATTCAATCAGACACCATTTTTTGACAATATTGGTGTATAAATACACCACATAAGTTAACCTTAAAGTCCAAGATCATGTATATCTATCATTTAAACAATTAATCTTTCAGTAAAAGATACAACAAGTAGATAAAGATTTAACAGACTCATCATTATTTCTATGACTGCAGATTTTATATTAGTTCAAAGAAAGATATCGGACTTAAAAATATGACCATCTCATCGGGCACCTTTTCTTCTAGCGTAGTCTCTCATGAACTCATATCACTGTTATTCGTATATATTATCACTATTATAAAAATATACTTATTTTTTTAACAGTGACAGTATATATGTATAACAGTGATAGTGTATATACATGATAATATAAATGATAAATCTGAATTCACCGTGAACTCGAGTTCGTATAAGTTTTTTCTTCCAATATATATAAACCATTACAAGAAAATAACGAATTGTCTATGAATTTTTTCAACAAAAAGTTTTAGTATTAGGATTGTTTAGAATTACCTACAAACTTTTTTAATCATTTAAACATTTTCATTCCTTAATTTATAAATAATTTGTCTACACATGAAATTCTAGGTAATTAATACCTATGGAGCAATTTATCTGACGTCGTTGCAATTAAAGAATGAAGATCATATATAATTAAAAAAAAATTGTAGATAAAATTAAAAACAATTCTCAGTATAATTTTTATTTGAAATTTTGCAATCATATTTGATTTAATTTCATAGATAATATATTTTATTTTATTATAGTAAACGAACAAATACGTTGTTTTTATTTAAACAAGAGTCCTAGAAGAAGAACCATAATAAATGACCTTTTTCAAAACATAACACCGAACCAACTCCTAATTAAATTATGCATATCATGACTTAGGTAAAATGCAACCTACTTTAGTCAAACTTGGTAGATGATATGTCTCTATATAGGGTGAAAACACATAGCTTTGGAACTCTTTATGAGGCTAATAATATGCCACCAATTTCAGTTCTCAGCAGCAATAATAAATGACATAACATTAAAAAAATTTAAGCACTTAGGACTATGCTCTACAATCATGCATGCCACAATTCTAAAAAATTCAAATACAATAATTTATTCTCATGATATTTCTGTTCCACTATAAATGTTCCTTTGATTTAACACACATATAATATTAAAGTTGTTTTAATATTAATAATTACTCCCACCATCCCAATTATATAAGCATGTGGATTTCCAACATAATGCATGTATAATGTTATACTGGTAAATAAATTAGAAAAAAGTTGATTTATATGGAAACAAGTGTATATATTTCATTCATCCCATAAAATAAACTTACAAATTTTTTCACACAGATTAAAAAATAAAATTTATTAGAGTTTAATTTTTAAATTTTTTTTTCATTTAGACCCCATGACTATTCACTTTCTAAAATAATTACTAGCGGTAAGATACTTTAAATAAAGACAAAGATGGAAATGCAAATTTAATAATATTTTAAACATAGTAACAAATTTATTTTTATAGTTCAAATAAAAAAAATAAGCATATTTTAGTAAGAAGGATGAAATAATTATAACATCCATAAAAGGAAAACCAAGGAGGGAGTATTTGTATAAACATCGTTTGCAAAACTAAACCCACATATTTTTTTAAATAATTCAATTCTCTAGATTTATGATTTCGTGTAATATGGGCAACACTCCCTCCATCCCACATGAATTTGCACATATTTTTATTTGGAAGTCTCACGGAAATTTATACACTATTAAAAAAAATATTAATTTGTGTGCACAGTAATAAAACTAACACTCACAAAATTATACGCATATTTACCTACCACTATTTTATATACAACATATTTTTTTCTTAAAAAATGTGAACATTCCATGAAATGTTAATTTTTACCGGAAAGAAAAGGAGAGAGTATAATGTAGGAAGTAAAATGAAGATAGAGAAGATACAAGAGAGAGTAAAAAAAAGCCACTTATAAGTTGCTCATAACTTTTGAACATTAATATTAAGAAATGTATAAAAATATGAGAAAATTACAAATTAGTTCTGTGCAGAAAAAAATTGTGTTTCTATGCAGAAAAAAAAAATACTTCTGTGCAAATATTGTGAATCAATTTATAAATATAGTGACTTTTTTGAACTTATTAGTAGACCACCCTAAAAATATTGAGATAGTACGTATGATATGATGGAAAAAAGTGAAAAGGTAACGATAATAGTATAAAAAATGAATAATAGTAATTAATTAAAAAAAAGAGAAAGTAATTACCAGGAGTAAAATCATTAGTAGCTTGTCTAAGCTCCTCGTAGGAAAAATTCCTCCAAGAGGGCTTAGGCATGACAAAATCTCCGCCATCAATGGCCTCCTCTGAATTACTCTTCCTCCCAATTTTCTTCCTGAGCGCCTTCTTGGTGGTGTTGGCCCCATTGAGCAGGGATATAGTCGACATTTTCCAGGCGGAAGGCTTCTTCACTTGCCCGAACAGTTTCTTCCACTGCAAATTCCCATAGTCCCCCATAAGCAATCGCCTCTCAAAACTCTGGCTCCTCTCTAGGCTGCTGTGATCCGAATCCGACCCGGATACCGGCGTCTCCCACACCCCCCTCGGCGACGATTCGTCGTCGTTTCCCTCGTCATCAAAGCACTCTGCACCCCCCTCATTCATTCTTGAAATATCTTCACCTGTGGTGCCATGGAAATGGATTTTTACGCAAATATTCATTCTGAACTATTGGAAAAACAGAGTATGACCTGCTTACCTTCGGTGGCCATGGCAAATTCTACAGAAAATCGAAAGGGATTTCAGGAAAAAAACGATTAATTTCCAGGAGAGGGTCAGGGGCTTATTTTCATTCTCCTCTCCTGGCCAACGAGAACAGGGGAGAGGAGAGAGAGAGAGAGAGAGAGAGAGAGTTTGAATCTATGCGTTGGGTAAGGTTGATGAGAGAGAAAGGAAGAGAGGGTGAGAGAGAGAGGTGGAGAAGCAGGGGGAGGAGGAGAGGGAAACTGAAACTAGCTTTGTGGTGAAGGGGATATAATAGATGCTATATTTATACACCACTAATCTGTATATATTTCTTTCCAGATGCATGATGTTTAATAATGGGTTAACTGTAAAAAGAAATTAAAAAAAATTCCAATGTTTTTGACATTACAATCTAATTAGAAATTTACAGAACCCATATTTAAGAATATTTTGCGATTCAAACAAAAGAATAATAATTAAATTATTTGCTAAATATACTTTAAAAAAATTATTATTTATTATTAAGTAGGTGACACGTTATTTTTGGACTCGAGATAATTTTGTTGGTTCGAATCGTAAAAATTAAAATAAATTGACATTTTATTTATTAAAATTTAAAATTAAATTATATTTTACAAAAAAAATTACTCATTTCGTTCGTTTATAACTTTTTTTTTCTTTTGGTTGTTTTGTTATAAAAATATATTTGTTTATTAGTATATAGTAACTCATATGTTAATTTTAGTATCGGAAAGAAGGAGTATAATTTTATTTGAATTAAAACCTTTAATAATCATCAAGGCTATTAATTTGGCACTGTTTGAAAACCTGATGTTCGTGTTTGTGCCTTTGTGGGTGCAATATAAATATATAGCTTTTTTATTTTATTTTTTTCATTTACTTCACCCACCAAATTAATGTTTTTCTAACAAAAGAATAAAATTTATTGTTACATAACTGTAAATAATACAATACACACATGTACTCCCCTTCATTACATAAATATATAGCCACCGAAATAAATGAATGTCATCTAAAACCATAATTGAGACAAATACAGAATTGACTAATTAAGACCACGTTCTTTTTTTAAATATGTACTTTATTTTTTCACGTCTTTTTTAATATTAGATTGTATTTGAAAAAAAAAATTCAACAATAAATTTTAAATTTACAATCTAAATTCACTACTTTTATTTGGATATATAATATATTCAAATGATTGAAATTTAAATAATTAAATTCATCTAATTTAAATTAGAAGAGTTTCATAACAAAATTATATCACTTGAAATTTATAAGTTTATAAATATTTATATTTTAAATGACTTTATCCAAGAACAATCTTATGTTGTTGTAGACTATTTCTCTAAAATGGCACAAATTAAAGCCAAAAATATCAGTGGTGAGAGTATTTTTTATATCTATTTACTGGGGGAGCTGTAATCTGTCAAGTAATGAATTTTTTAACACTAAGTTGGCATACAATAAAATTTTTGACGCAATGGAGGACGAAGTTGATCAAGTGAAGAGTGGCGTTTAAACGTCTTTGGAGTAGTCTTGCATCGAGAAGATATCAAGCGATCGTGTGGAAAGTCTTAAAGAAAAGAATGCCTACAAAAGTTGACTTGAAAAGAAGAGGAATTTTACAAATCAACGAAGACACCAAATGTTCGTTATGTGGGGAAGAGGATGAAGATGTTTATCATTTGTTCTTTGGATGTAAGTTTGCTTCTACCATTTGGCATAATATTTATTGTTGGGTTAATTAATGTATACATGGTTCCTCATGAAGATACTTATATACATTTTCTTCAACATGAAGACTTGCTTGGGGAAAAGTCGAAGAGAATTTTTGCTTCAACGCTTTGGATTTGAATTATTTGGTGCATATGGAAGTGTAGGAATGACTTTATTTTTAATGGTGTTGCTCCAAATTCTTTAAAGCTAACTGAGGAAATAAAGGCCAGAACGTGGTCATGGATTGTGGTGAAGAGTAGTGCAGTAATGAATATTTTTTTTTCAACTTGGAGACTTAATCCTAAAATAATTTTTGGTTACACTTAGAAGTGTGATTGATGATTTTATTCTTTTTGTATTCTCTAACTTGGTTATGTTGATTTAATTGATACTGCTCTTTTGTAAGGGTGGGAGTACCCCTTGTTCTCCCATCTTTCCTTAATCGAATTTTTTGATTGATAAAAAAAAAAAAAATCTATTTACTGGGGGAGAGACCTTTCTTATGAGTGGGTCTATGACAATTGGCATAATTAAAGAATTTCGAAGTCAAATTATATCACATGTTTAGCCGTCTAATTGACACCAATTTAGTTTTCAAACAAAAGTAAAGGCTACTTAATTGAGTGAACGCACAAGTTTAAAGAAAAAAAGAAAAAATCTACAAAATACGCTAACTATATTTTAGCGTCATCGTTTTACAAAATAAAGCAAAAACCTTTATACTTTGATCACAAGGCACCATTTTGAAAATGTGTTGATTGCAATGGATTAATTAATTACAAAATTTAAAATAAAATAAAATAAAATCATCTCTTTATCTTCTCCCATGAACAGAGTTAAATTAAGTTAAGGGACTTATCTTTTCATAATAATTTCCCTTACTTGAATGAGAATAAATTTGGGGATGACCGAAAATGAAAAATGGGAATAAAATTGGGGGACGAAGGAAGTATTATTTAGATGGACGTCACATCCTGATCACATTTATATTTATGAGAAATTGAAGGCAGATTAATTTTTTAGTAATTAATTAATTATATTTTCAAGTTACAAAATAATTTTTTTAAATATTTCTAAGTATTTGAACATATAAAAAGTAATTATCTTTGATCCTTAAGTACACTCATTTGATTTTACTTTCAATCTCACTCAAGGATCGATGTTCTTGCCTAGTGCTTAGGGTTCAAATTTTCGTTTGAATAAGCTTGAGGTTCTTGTAACTTCACAAGTTGATTTTAATTTTTTAGTATGCTAATGGATTTTAATGATCATATATATTAGTTTGATTTATTTATTTTACTTTTTTTTAATTCAACTTGAACTATACTTTTCTGATTTTTTTTTTATTAGAAAATTTTCCACATTTTACACTTTTAGCAATCTAACAAATTTAGATTACGTCATTCTCTTAAACAACCATTAGGATTCTTGAACCACATTTATATGGAGGAATTCACCTTGAGTTTCGTCTTAATGGATATCCAGGACCACACTCTCGCCTTGATTTCATCCATCAATCTAGAAAGATCCGGCACAATGTTCTCAAATAATAGTGCATTCATTTTTTTTTTCAAATACTCCACACATACAAACCAAAAAACTTGAAGCTACCCTTAAAATTTTGACTTTCCAAACACCTTATCATGAACCGGATTAATATGAGTGATCATAGACATGTTCAGCCACATGTAACATAAATTCCAAATCTCCCGAGCAAATTACAGTCATAGAAGAGATGAGTGACAATTTCCTCCTCCTCTTCGCACATAATGCAATTAATGTTTCCATTTTCTACAATAATGCCTCTTCTTTTAAGATTTTCTCTTATAACTACTTGTTTTTTAAAGATTTTCCACATTATGTATTGATACCTCCTCAGAGCAAATTTTTTCCAAATTCTCTTGTAAGCTTTACTTTCCATTTTGCCCTTCCTCCTCCTTACACATATTGTTGTATGTCATCTTGGAAATAAACAACCCATTGAGCTACTGATCATCTCCATGCGTCATCTTCATGTTTTTGTAATCTAAAATCTGTTAAGACAAAACAACAAATCGTTATATTATCTCTGTTCTATACTTGTGTAAATGAAGTTTGCAGTAGCAAAAAGAATGTATTTGAGGTATTTCTCATACCTATGTAAATGCTACTCTTTTTGTAAAATGAAGTTTGATTTTACTTATAAAAAAAATATTATCTCTCTTCTATAACTTTTAACTCTCTTCTTTATTTTAAATTCCACGCCCATTTTTTGCCGGACCAAATTCTCATCTCGGTACATGTTGAATAACCGATTGATATATATCATATATTAATTATTATTTCAATTCTAGGCGCCATTCACAAAGGACTAAGCAAATATGAACAATTTTTTGATACAAAATTTATTTTATAGACTTATTTTTTTATCTTATCACAGAAAACCTTCTATGCAATACACATACTTTTATTAACTTATATAATATACTCACTCCGCCCCGTAGGAATTTGCACCCTACGGGACGACACATTTTTTAAGAAAAATGTGTTTTATATATAAAGTAATGACATATGAGTAAATATGTGTATAAGTTTGTGAGTGTGCACGTAAATCAATATTTTCTTTTTTAGTAGTGTATAAATTTGTGTGGGACGTCCGAATAAAGAAAGTGTGCAAATTCCTGTGAAACAGAGTGAGTACATCTTATAACAGAACACGAAATTGTATTATATGCATACATATATAATATATATGTACAATAATGTTATTTGTCACTATAGCTTTAAAAGTGAAGCACTTTCTGTTTATCTATTAATTACAAGGCGACTTGTCAATAATAATAAAATTTATGTCTCCAATAATGAAACATAACTTTGATATAATTCATTCCTCACATAAATATGTAACCCAACAATTTGAAGGCCTGCATGTGCCATCCTTGGCATGTTGAGAAAGAGATAGTGAGTCAGTGTATTAAATGCATCGTGCAATTCAATTTTTTTTTTTTAATTTTATATAAAATATTACTGAAAAATTTACATTTTTTAGTAATAATATGTGTGACTTTTCAGTAATAAATGATGCAATTTTTCAAAAATATACTTCAGTTGCATGTGCACCTAGTGCATGAGACTAAGACGAGAGGAGTAAGTCTCTTGTGTACTAAGTGCGCCGTGCAACTCAAATGTATTTTTAAAAAGTTAAACTATTTGTTACTGAAAAATTACACATATTATTACTGATAAGTTACACCATTGAAAATAAACTTTTCAGTAGTAACATGTAAGAATTTTTAATAGTATTTTATGTGATTTTTTAAAATGCACTTGAGTTGCAAAATATAACTGATATATAAAAAAACTAACTATAAAGTGTATCCCATCTCTTCCTGAAGTGTAAATTTATTTAACAAGTCTAATCTCTTTGCTACGAGTGACATTTAAATGGTTCCACATATATAACCCCGGCCACTCACTTTCTTCAATATGGAGATTTGTTCGGGATGGCTAAGAGAAATAAAGTGGCAACATATTTTTAGTTTTATACTATTTGGTCCATTAGGAAAGAAAAAAATGAGCTTATATTTAAAAACGTCGTTCTAAATAGGGATGACAATTTGGTTTGTCTCGATCTGCTCTGACTTAAACCCACACAGTACGGATCACCCCGTCCTGTGATCCACAGCATGACGGAATGGATATGAATATTATTGTCTTTCTGCCTGACCTACAACGTTCATTTTAACCCGTTTATATTATTAAATTTTGAATATAGTATTTATAGAAAAAAACATATTATCAATTATAAATATATGTCGTATAAATAAGAATAAATTAATTTAATAAATATATTTTAGATCAATATATATTAATAAACATAATATGAAATATATTATGATATTTTATACTATAAATTTTAATTGATATCAACATACTTAAAGATAAAAATAAATTTGTAAATATATTTTTAATATCATAAATTTATTTTTTTAATTAATTTTAAATATGTAAGAATATATTATATATTATAAAAATTTAATTAGAATGGATCGATTCGACCTGCCCCGTATATAGAGTGGAGCGAATTTAGGATCTTCTAATATCCGTTCCGACAGGCCCGTCCCAAAGAATATTGAGGCACTGTGCTACTTTTTAAAATAAGGTCTCAAATCAATGTAATGATTGAAGTTAAATAATTAGAAAAGATTAAACAATTATTACCAACCAAAAAAAAATTAGCCGTTAAACACCATGAATTTGATGACTTTTAAAAAAAAAACTAATTAAGATTAAATTGAGGAGGAAAGTACAAGATTTATTGCTCAAAAGTTTTTCTTAATACTGATGTAGAGAATAGAAGGAATGAAGAACGGAGAAAATTAAAATACAAGACAATTAAGGAGGGGAAGAAGAGACATGTAGGTGTAGTAATATTTTATGTGCATTTGCAATAGTATATGTTATGGGTGCAAAGAAAGTGAAATAAAGATCAGATGAGCAAGTACTGCTGATTAACTGAACATTATACTATCAGCTGAAGGTAGTCAGCTGATAGGTCTGCTGAGGGTCATCTGATGGGGTCAGCTGAGATCATCTAGGAAGTCTACTAAGGTCATCAGGGAAGTCAGCTAAGTCATCTGGTGAAATCAGCTGAGGAGGTCAACTGATGGTGGTCAGCTGATGGAGTCTCCTGAGTGTTCAGGATGAGGAGGCCAGCTGATGGTCAGTCAGGATGACTAGTCAGGATGATGGTCAGTCAGGATGGTATGGTCAGGATAATTGATCAGATCAGGATGGTCAGGACAGCTGGTCAGGTCAGGATGAAGGTCTACTGATGATATCAGCTGAGTACTCAGACTCAACTGAGGACATATCACATCATCAGACTGGAAGGGAGCATACTAACTCCAAGTCAGGAATTAACTCAGGATCAGTTACGAAGCGGTTTAAACTTTCAAATTGGACAACTGGCCATTAGTTTAACAGAATCAAAACTGAAGACAGTTGAGCTCTGACAGTTACTCATTTTCGGTTGCAACTGTAGCAGTTTCTTGTTAGGTGGTTACGATCACTTGCATTAATTAGGGTTCCCATATTCCTATATATACACACATATATGTATAGAGAAATATACAGTACATATTAGAGAGATCCACACAAAAATACTTGCAATTTTGTATTTTCTCCATTGATTAGTGAGAGAGGTGCCCTCATCCGTGGACGTAGATCATTTCTGATCGAACCACGTAAATCTTGGTGTTCTTCAATTTCTTTATTCCAATTGATTTCAAACAATCATTGTTAACTCAACAATTGGCGCCGTCTGTGGGAAAGAAGATTGTTGGTGAAATCAACTGCTATGGCTTCTACGAAGATGGAGTTTGAGAAATTCACATGAGCGAATGATTTTGGTTTGTGGAAGGTGAAGATGAAAGCTCTCCTCACACACCATGGATTATCAAATGCTCTGAAACCAGCAGATCAATGGCCATCAGCATCCTCAACAGAACCTGCAAAGAGGCAGGAGATTCTGGACAAGGCTCATAGCACAATCATTTTGTGCTTGGGAGACAAGCCTCTGAGAGAGGTGTATAAGGAGAAGACTGCCATTGATGTATGGAACAAGCTGGAACAAGTGTATCAAACGAAGTCGGTTACCAATAAGCTGTTCATGAAGCAGAGGCTTTATTCCTTCAAAATGACTAAAGATAGGGATCTTGCTGAACAACTTGAAGAATTCAATAAAGCAGTGGATGATTTGGAGAATCTTGAAGTCAAGATTGAAGATGGGGTTAAAGTCCTGATGTTACTGAATTCTCTACCAAAATCCTTAGAGAATTTTAAGGATGCTCTGTTATTTGGAAGACAAGAGAAGATGTAACCTGATGATATTCAGAATGCATTGAAAACTAAGACGCTTCAAATGCAATCTGAAAGGAAGAACACAAATCAAGGTGAAGGGCCAAATATCAAGTTCAAGAAAGGAAATAAATCATTTTCAGAAAAGAAGAAGAAGAATGGTAAAGGCCCTGAATCTGGAAAATTTGTGGAAAAGAGAAAATGTTTCTCATGTCAGAAGGTGGGACATCTCAAGAAGAATTGTCCTGACAAATCCAGGAAGCAAGAAGAGGATCAGAAGCCTGATGTCACAATTGCTACTCAGGAAGGATATGATAGTGCTGAGGTCTTGGCTGTTACTGATGTCAAGCTGAGTGAAGATTGGGTGTTGGATTCTGGGTGCTCATTTCATATGTGTCCCAATGAAAGTTTATTCAGGGATCTCAAAAAATTTGATGGTGGATCAGTTCTCTTGGGGAATGATGAGATGTGCAAGGTCAGAGGATCTGGCTCAGTAAAACTGAGACTGCATGATGGTGCTGAGAGGATACTACAAGATGTCAGGTTTGTACCTGAGCTAAAGAGAAATCTTATTTCTCTTGGATCACTTAATGTTTGGGATATGAATTCAATACAAGGAATGGATTCATATTGATAACCAAGGATAACAACATTGTGATGAAAGGCAAGAAGGTCAATGGTTTGTACATTTTAATTGGTAACTCAGCTGCTGGATCAGTGAATGCAGTTATGGCCAGCTCTGATGCTATCTTGTGGCATAAGAGGTTAGGGCACATTGGTGAAAGAGGACTGAATGAACTCTCCAAGCAGAAGGCATTTGGGGATTCAAGAACAATCAAATTGGATTTTTGTGATCACTGTGTATTGGGGAAATCCAAGAAACACTCTTATTCAAAGGGGCAACATCACACTGATGCTCCTCTGGACTATGTACACTCTGACATCTGGGGGCCATCAAGAACTAAGACTCATGGAGGTGGAAAGTACTTCATGACCATCATTGATGATTTCAGCAGAAAGGTGTGGGTGGTCATCCTGAAGCAGAAGAGTGAAGCTTTTGGAAAGTTCAGGGAATGGCTCCTTGAACAAGAAAACAAAAGGAGCAGATCCCTAAAGCATCTCAGGATTGACAATGGACTTGAGTATGTGTCAGAAGAGTTTGAAAATTTCTGCAAGGAAAGGGGCATAACAAGGCACAAGACTGTTCCAGCAAACCCTCAACAGAATGGGCTTGCTGAGAGGATGAACATGGCCATTTTGGAGAAGGTCAGGTGCATGCTGTCAGATGCTAAACTACCTAAAGTGTTCTGGGGAGAGGCAGTTAATACTGCTTGTTATTTGATAAACAAAACACCCTCATCTGCTATTGACTTCAAAACCCCAGATGAGCTTTGGTATGGTAGGCTGTCAGATTATAATAATCTGAAGGTGTTTGGTTGCTTAGCCTTTGCTCACATAAGGCAAGATAAGCTGGAACCAAGGGCTCTGAGGTGCATCTTTCTGGGATATCCAAAAGGTGTAAAAGGTTATAGATTGTGGTGTCTTGAAGCTGGATACAAGAAGTGCATTATCAGTAGAGATGTGACTTTCAATGAGAAAGATATGGGGTATGGTACATCTGAAAATACTCAGGATGCTGAGGATAACCCCATAATCAGACATACACCAGTTCAGGTGGAGCCTACAACCAGGATTCAGGATGAAGATCAAGCTCAGGACAACTCTGATATCAGGAATCCACAAGCAGATCAGTTTGATGCATCAGCAGATAGTGATTCTGAAGATCAGACTGAAAATTCAGATGAAGAGGTTGAAGATCTGAGAAACTACAGTCTGGCCAGAGACAGACATAGGAGAAACATTCATCCACCAATCAAGTTTGGGCAGGCTGACATGATCTCATATGCCTTATCTGTGGTTGAAGAAGTAGAGTATCAAGAACCTGAAACTTATGCTGATGCAGTGACAAGAAAGGATAAAGATCAGTGGATTTCAACTATGAAAGAGGAGTTAAATTCTCTTGAAAAGAACAACAAATGGATTCTTGTGAATAGAACAAAAGGGCAGAAGGTTGTCAGCTCAAGATGGATATTCAAGAAAAAGTCTGAAATTGGGTCAGATGGACATGAACTGATCAGATACAAGGCAAGGTTAGTTGAAAGGGAATTTACTCAGAGGGAAGGAATATACTTCAATGAAGTATTTTCACCAGTTGTGAAGCACTGCTCAATAAGGATCTTATTGTCTAAGGTGAATCATGATGGACTGGAGTTACAGCAGCTGGATGTCAAAACTGCATTTCTACATGGAGAGCTTGAAGAAACCATATATATGCAACAGCCTGAAGGGTTCATACTATCAGAAAATGAAGGAAAGATATGTTTGCTGAGGAAGTCATTGTATGGACTTAAGCAAAGCCCAAGGCAGTGGTATAAAAGGTTTGATAGCTTCATGGTGTCAATAGGCTTCATCAGATGCAAGTATGATAGATGTGTGTACTTAGAAAAGCAAGGCTCTGAGGTACTTACATATCTATTACTTTATGTGGATGATATGTTAATTGCCAGCAAAAGTCTTGGAAGAATTCAGAAACTGAAGGATAAGCTCAGTTCAACTTTTGACATGAAAGACCTTGGAAGTGCAAATAGAATTTTGGGCATGGATATTATCAGGAACAAGTCAGCTGGAAGGATGTTATTGACTCAGCAGGACTACATACTGAAAATTTTGAGAAGATTTAATATGCATGAGGCAAGATTAGTCTCTACTCCCCTTGGACAACACTTCAAACTTACAGCCGATCAATGTCCCAGAAATGATCAAGAAAAATCTCAGATGAACAAGATACCTTATTCAAATGGAGTTGGAAGCATAATGTATGCCATGGTTTGCAGCAGACCTGATATTGCTCATGCAGTGAGCTTGGTCAGCAGGTTTATGGCTAATCCTGGAAAGACACATTGGGAAGCTTTCAAATGGATAATGAGATATCTGAAAGGTTAAGCACATTTGGGATTATTGTTTGAGAGGACTCAGGAAATCAAACAACCTCTACAAGGTTTTGTAGATTATGACTATGCTGGAAGCATAGATACAAGAAAGTCTCTGACTGGATATGTGTTTACACTTTATGGCACAACTATTAGTTGGAGGGCTGCATTATAGTCTGTGGTTACACTATCAACCACTGAAGCTGAGTACATTGCAGTGACAGAAGCAGTAAAGGAGGCTATGTGGCTGAAGGGTATTATCAGGGAATTTGGAATCAGGCAAGATGAGGTTACTGTGCAATGTGATAATCAGAGTGCCATTCACTTAGTAAAGCATCAAGTCTTTCATGAAAGATCTAAACATATTGATGTGAGGCTTTACTTCGTGAGAGATGTGGTGGAAAAGAAGGTGATCACAATACATAAAGTTTCTACTGATGACAATGTTGTT
This sequence comes from Prunella vulgaris, assembly GCA_026898435.1. Lineage (NCBI taxonomy): Eukaryota > Viridiplantae > Streptophyta > Magnoliopsida > Lamiales > Lamiaceae > Prunella > Prunella vulgaris. The sequence continues at coordinate 211,054 of JAPKLY010000571.1, forward strand.
GATATACTGACTAAGATCATACCAAGTTCTAAATTTAACTACTGTTTGGAGCTGGTTAAGGTACATTCTTGGGATGTGCCTTAATACTACTGTAATGTGAAGGTTTGGTGGAGGCATCTCACTTACTTTGAGGTGGAGAATTGTTATGGGTGCAAAGAAAGTGAAATAAAGATCAGATGAGCAAGTACTGCTGATTAACTGAACATTATACTATCAGCTGAAGGTAGTCAGCTGATAGGTCTGCTGAGGGTCATCAGATAGGGTCAGCTGAGATCATCTAGGAAGTCTACTGAGGTCATCAGGGAAGTCAGCTAAGTCATCTGGTGAAATCAGCTGATGGTGGTCAGCTGATGTAGTCTCCTGAGTGTTCAGGATGAGGAGGTCAGCTGATGGTCAGTCAGGATGGTATGGTCAGGATAATTGATCAGATTAGGATGATGGACAAGACATCTTGTCAGGTCAGGATGAAGGTCTACTGATGATATCAGCTGATGACATATCACATCAGCAGACTGGAAAGGAGCTTACTAACTCCAAGTCAGGAATTAACTCAGGATCAGTTACGAAGCGGTTTAAACTTCCAAATTGGACAACTGGCGATCAGTTTAACAGAATCAAAACTGAAGACCGTTGAGCTCTGACAGTTACTCATTTTCGGTTGCAACTGTAGCAGTTTCTTGTTAGGTGGTTACGATCACTTGCATTAATTAGGGTTCTCATATTCCTATATATATACACATATATGTATAGAGAAATATACAGTACATATTAGAGAGATCCACACAAAAATACTTGCAATTTTGTATTTTCTCCATTGATTAGTGAGAGAGGTGTCCTCATCCGTGGATGTAGATCATTTCTGATCGAACCACGTAAATCTTGGTGTTCTTCAATTTCTTTATTCCAATTGATTTCAAACAATCATTGTTAACTCAACAGTATATTTTATAATTATTGAAAAAAAATATCTTTTTCCATATTTGAAAAATGTAAAGTACATAGGTATTTATAAAAAAAATCTCACATCCTAACTAGCTAACAAACTTCCTAATTCTTTGTGCTTTGTAATATACAAAAGACATTTCATATGTAATCAATATTAATTAGAAAAGAGAACGTGTGTACGTGTATATAATATCTAACAATAATTTCATTAAAATTTATCTATATTAACATAATTTTTTTTCAAAATTATTCTTGGGGCCCTATGACATGTCACCGGATATACATGCTAAATGTTAAAGTTTAAATTTTAAATTCTAATAATTTTTTATTTTATTATTTTTGCCTTTATTCACATTTAATTAATTAAGATTATGATATTTCCATTTTGATTTATTTGTGCAGGAGAAAAGATTTGACTAAGTTTTGTTTTTTAAATATGATATTTTTTGTTAGATATTTTAGGAGGAGTTAGAAGAAAATTGGCTTGATCATTATTCTTATTCTTAAGCTACACGATCAAAACTTGGAGAAGTGAAGAACATTACTTGAAGAGTGGAGAACGTGACGTGAACGTGTGATATTTTGTGAGCCTATAAAAGAGTCAATGAGATTATTAAAGAAGATACGCATCCAACACACAATCGAGATAGCCGAGATTTTGAGAGAGCAATATTATACTTGTTATTTAACTGAGTTTTGATAATAGCTTAGAGAAATTCGTTCTTCGTTCTTCTTTTACAACCCAATTTGTTTTAATGTCCTTAAACTAAATTTCATTAGTTTCAAAGAACTCATTGTAATTTACATTCAAATAGTGAATAAGTTTGCCATGAGGCATTCACAAGTTATTTCATATAACTTGTGAAAATTTATCTGTTGTGTTTTTATCTGACGTTGGAGGTGGTGTGATCACATTACACCCCACATCCAATTTTTGTCGTTTTTATTTTAAATTTACCATAGCATAGACACTTTCACTAAAGAACGGGTCTGCGTTCCGATCTTTTTTTTTTTTTATCGGGTAAATGTTAGTTGTTATTTGTTAGTAGTTAGAAGTTAGTTCACCAAGTCTCCTTACACCCCAAGAATATCTCCAAGTCCATCTTTATATCTCCTTCCTAATTCGTTCCCAAAGGGAATCGAACCCAGGTCACTCACACAAGTGAGGAGCCTGGTGGCTAGATGAACTAGCTCCCCTGATTAGGGTCTGCGTTCCGATCTGCCCATTGTCATTGATCCCTAGTTCGAGAGCCTGAAAATAATGGTAAATAAATTAGTTATATTTTGGTCTTGATTATCGAATAAAATAAAGTTTTACAACAGTTAATATTTATCCATTAATTGGAATGTCTTTTTCGAGTCCTACATCTTGTGTTGGTGATGTTTGACTGGGGTGAGATTGGTGTTCATAAGTGCTCATACTCCTCCATCCACGATTTTATTTCTCAATTTTTTTCATTTACCCACAAAATATTTTTCCCTTTCAAATAATTTATACCCATAAACAAAAGTTTGAATATTACATTACTTTTAATTTTCTCTTATTTTGTCTATTATTTTAATATAATATTAATTTTTATTAAACTTGTACAATTTTCTCTAAGAGAAAATAATTTCGTGGGTAGAAGAGTACCTTTTACTAATTGTTTTTTAATATATTAATAATTATTAATTAGAATAATTTTTTAAAAATTTAATACATATCATGCATATAGTAGATAGTAAAGTGACTTTTTAAATTTTGATTGCGAATTGATTGAAAAATCACAATGCCCGGTTTACGAGTTGGAAATCCACGGGGTGACACACCGGCAGTCGAATTTGGAGTTAAGTTATACTAAAAGAAAATTGATCTTTAATGACGAAAATTATGTCATTATAATTTTTTCATCTAAAAATTCTTCAATGACAAAATAATAATTTTTATGGATAGATTCTGTCATTAAAGATTATTTTTTTCTCACTAAATATTTTTAACTAGAGAAGCAATAATAACATGATCATATCAATAAAGGTTAATTTTTTTGTAGTTATACGCTCATTTTTTTAGGGATGTTTACATATTAATTAAGAAAAAGTGATTATATTTATAAACTAGTTTATAATATTTTTATAGAAGTATAATATTTTTTTATACAGTTTTTTTTTCACAAAATCAATTTATAATAAATGTCAATTTTATGAACTATTTTATAATTTTTTCTATTTTTATTGGATAATAACTTCTCTATTGTTAATTAATGTGAGTCATTCTTAATCGCACCCATTACTCATTATAATAGAACGGAATTTTCTTTTTCTATTCATGTACATAGCTAATATATTGTTTAATATGAACTACGCAAATTATGTATTCTTAATTATCAATTTTCATATCTTTTTTCTGTATCCGTTATATTAAATTTAGAATTCCAAAAAAAATAAAATATATGATACTCCAATTTTCCTTAACGTCAACATATGAAAATTACATGTAGTATGTAATATAATTTGCTCCTATTATTATCCAACATGAAAATATATAAGACAACTCCTTTTCTACGAAAAATAAATAGATAATTTACGTATAATTTAATTTTAGTGGGTGAACTAAACCGAACTCTTCCAATTCTAAATTTGAATATTCATTGGAAAAATTGCATAAAGTCCAAAATTGCTTAATCCACCGACCTCACTAAAAATGTCAATACAGTTTAGAGAAGTCGTGCAATAGAATTTAACCAAAAAAAAAATTTAAATCGAAGGCTAGTTGGTATTAGACATTAATTAAAACGGCAGTAAAATTTATGGATTTGGTCTTAAAGGGTCAAAGTAGTTCAGTTTTTTGGACTGAGTAAGTCTCCTATGCACCAATTACACGGTGCAACTCAAGTTCATTTTTAAAAAGTTACACAATTTATTATTAAAAAGTTGCACAAATTATTACTGAAAAGTTACACCGTAAAAGATGCATTTTTCAGTAATAACATGTGTAACTTTTCAATAGTATTTTGTGTAACTTTTAAAAAATGAACTTGAGTTGCACCGTGTAACTGGTGCATACAAGAGTAATCTTTTTGGACTGATTACCTTCCATTACCCATGATTAGGAATTTAGGTTAATTAATTAATTAATTACAAACATTAATTTAGTATATTACCACAAAAGGGATCATCTTATCAATTATTATTTCTTCTCCTATTTATTTTGAATGCACATAAAAAAAATGTATCTATATAATATACATGTATTAAATAATGATAATGAGTACACCTTTTTACATTAGAAGAACGTCGTAGTAGCATTTTTTTGGTTCCAAAATTAAGAAAAGATGATGTCATAATAAATATAGTACAACATGAGATATGAGAGAAGAAAAAGTAAGTCTTTTAAGTAAAAATAAAAATATAATTTATAAAGAATTTATCAAAAATAGAATAGAAAATTTATATTGAAATAATCAAATGAAAAAATAGAAAATTTCTAGTAAAACTTAGGTAACATATATTTAACAATAAGTCGTGCATGAATCATTATGTATTCGTTCGCACTACATTTATAAAAAGGTAATGACATCAATCTCCAATAGACGATGTACTAGGTTAATTAATACTTTATGTTCAAGTATTAATCTTTCGGCCATCAAGTGTTTTGCTTAACCAATCCAATACTCTGAGGTGATTTCATCATTATCCTGCATTATTTTTATGTGAGTTCAAAAAACTGAAAAGTAAATGACAAAACAGAAGACATACAACACAAAATTTGGTACCTATATATTGAATTTAAACTTCATTTTTTAAAAATTATATATGCACCAATTGTTTCAAATGTATCATAATGTTAGTTGAATTTCCATCTCACAAAATAGAAATAGGTATAAAAAAAATTATTTCATATATTTTTGGTTGATATATAAGAAAACTAGATACTTGATCTCTTTAAACAACACTACATATGTAAATTACATTGGATAACTCCAATGAGATTAAAAAATGTAAAATATTATTTGAACTCGTGATTTTTAACCGTTGGACTAATTACACCCATTGCATGTATCTAAAATTTAATGAAGTTGTATATTTACCTATATATATATATATATATTTGTCTTTTTGTACACAATTAGTATAAGATTTATATCATTTGAGTAATATATTTCTAATAATTACCTACGATCAATCATTTTGATGTAATATTTAAGTTTCAAATCCGACCTAATCATATTTGCTAACATGAATTATATTATTAAGTATGATAATGGGAAAAAGGAAGAAGATATAAAACGCTAAATATTTGTTTCTGAACTATATCATTAATTGAACTTATGCTCATAATAAAATTTCAAATCGACATGCTTTTTTTAATGATTCAGTATCCAATTCAAAGACCACTGTCTAATAATGAAAATTCCAATTGAAATTAGAGTAAAATTTTGTATGATTTTTGTCCATTTTAAAAATTGATTATATCATGTAAATTTTGAACATAAAACCAAAATATATATACCACATTGATGCACGGTCATAGAATCTTGTATATATTCTTCCAATCAATGTTACTCCACCTCCGTCCTTAAATAAGGTTCCTATGAATTTTTTTTGCAGAGATTAACAAGTATTAATAAAAAATAAAGTATAATATTGCAAGTGATGTTATTTAAAATAGATAATAAAATGAAGTGTGTGAATGTATAAAAGTAAAAAATAGCAGCAATTGTTGTAAATAAAAAGAAATATAAGAATAATTATTTAATTTAGTGGGAGTTGGTAGGTTTCTAAAAATAATACTACGAGAAACTTAACACATACGTGATTATTATTATTATTTTTAAAGAGAAGTATTAATTTTACACGGTTAAGTAGGGATTTGACGAGTGGATGGGCTTTAAGGTAATTAACCCTACGACAATAAGGCTTGGAAATATGCATCAATAATGTGGGTTTGATTTGATGTGCCAATGCAATAAAACGCATCACTTTCACTTATCAAGTATTGCAATCGTTATAAAGTAAGGAGCTACTTCCTAATATCAATTTGCAATGACTTATCTTATTTTGCAGGGGCATAACTTTTATAATGATTCGATTTTTATATGATCGACCCGGTAAAAAAAAAATTATATTACACTCTTTTCACTGTCCATAATATAATAAATTATTTCACCTTTCACGCCTTATAATTTTTGTATGGTTTTAATAGTAATTTTTGTTCTTATATATGTACATATTACACCCGACCAAGTTAAATTATTTTTTCTCTCTCCCTATATTACACTACACCAAGTGAGATTAATTTTAAGACTAATTTAATGTAACTTTTTTATTACACCCTACCAAATAACATTATATAAATTTTACTTATAAAATTTGTAACCCCTAATATTGACTACCAATCATCACCTAAGTATATTAAGATTGTGTACTGCGTATACATACTGTGTATGTATTGTATACATTCTACAATTGCATTTACATATTAGATATCGGAGAAAATTGGTTTTATGGTAAACATTTAATTAAGTTAATTGATAATGTTGGACCAATTAAATATGATCATTGAAATTAATTTTTTGAAAATTAATTGGTTCAAGTGCATACTACTCATACTCACAAAATCAATGTTCGATGAGTGAGAAATTGAATTGAAAATTAAGTGATTACAATTGGAATTTTGAGTAGGAAAAGGAGAACACAATATACATAATATTAGTAAGACTTCAATGAAGTTTATTAAACTATAATTGCTTGATTGACAATCAAAATTGCCACAAGCGCGCCGAGCCGAGCCGAGCCGTGCTGCACCCGTGGACTTATTCTTGGTTCTTGGCAATTGGCCTTTGAGTGACCTTTGGGCCTTGGCTAACAACCATTTAAGTTTTTAGTACCTAAAAATTTGTGTGCAAGATTTACCCAGTACCGAAAGTCCAAATTCATTGAATATGAGTGTTGACTCAAGGATGACACAAAATCAAAGTCTACAATCAATGAATATGAATGCTGACTTAGAGATGACTCAAAATTGAGTGATATACGCAGCCTAATTAATGAATGTCGTGATGATCAAAAGCTGACCGTTGCCATAAATTCCACTCCGTCATATTATGGAAACGTTTGAAATCTGCCTAAAGGATTTGTTGCATCTGGAAATGAAAAAAAAGTGTGTAAACTTGTGAAGTCACTGTATGGACTTAAACGAGCTCCAAAATAGTGGCATTTGAAATTTGATAATACAATGTTGTCAAATGATTTTCGTATCAACGATGTGACAAATGTGTGTATATGAAGAGTACATCAAAAGAATTTATCATATTATGTCTTTTTATTGATGATATGATGATCATGAGCAATGATCATGACCTTCTTTATAAAATAAAGAACAAACATGTTAGGTCGAGACTTCAACATGAAAGACATTAATGTAGCTGGTGTGATTCTAGGAATCAAAATCATTAGGACATCAAATGGAATATATTTAGAGTAGGTTTTGTGTGAAAGTAGTTCATGTCATGAACCACTTTTTAATAAGCTCATAAAAAACACCTTATAAGTTATATCACAAAGTGATTTATATCATGAAAATGGTTTATACAATATTTTGTCATATATTTTATGGTTATTTACATGAAATATAATGGAAGAGATAAAAATTTCTATTCATTATGTAAGGAGCAGGGATGGATGCACATTGAGGCAAGGTGGTGCAAGTGCCTCACCTGAATTTTTATTGTGAAATACCATATATATCCCTAAAAAATAAAAATTACAAAATTACTTCAATTAAAATTAGTTGGAAAATTCAATCAATTGGTCAAAAGTTTTACCTTTAATTTTTATTATACTCTCTCTGTTCTGGGGTGGGGGGGGGGGAGTGGTTTACACATATGAAGTAACAAACATATTAGTATAATGTAATTTTATTGATTTTTATGAGTATAATTTTTTTTGTCTTTTTTTTTTTGTATGAGCAAGACAAATTTAATAATATAAAACAGTAGTATATAGATATATAAAAAAAAACTCAGGTTCATCAGTTATCACTGTCATGTGTATACACTATCACTGTTATGCATATACACTATCACTCTTAAAAGTTAAGTATTTATTTATAACAATGATAGTGATTACACATAACAGTGATACGAGTTCATGTGAACTCGAGTTCACAAGAGACCCACTCATAGATAAATATAAATCATCTTAGGGTGTGTTTGTTTTAAAATATAAAGTTATCTATACCCTATATATATATATATATATATATATATATTTAGAGAGAGAAATAATTTTACCATTTTTTTAAGCAAACTAGCCCCTTCCGAAAGAATATAAAGGTCATGTACTATTTTTAAAATGGAGCCTCGAAAGTAGTGGTTAAAACTAAATAATTGGAAAATATTGAACAAACATCAATATAAATAAAAATATTTGGCTATTAAACACCATATATTTGGTAGCTTTTTGAGTGAAAACTAATTAGGGATTAAATTGAGGAGGAAATTTACAAGATTTATTGCTCAGAAATTTTTCTTAACGTTGATATAGAAAATAGAGAAAATTAAGAAGAAAATAGAAAATTAAGATGTGAAATAATTAAGAAGGGAAAAAAGAGGCGTGTAGATGTAGAGTATTCTTTTGCGTGCATTTACAATAATACTCCACCCGTCCTACTATAAGTTGTTCATTTTGTCATTTTCGTCCGTCCCACTATATGTTACTCATTACTTTTTTACTTTTTTTGGAAACTACTATTTATTTCTTTATTATTATTTTAATTACTTTTCATTTTTCTCCATCACATCACTTATACTTTTTCACTTTTTTTATCACATCACTTATATTTTTTTCACTTTTACCTTAATTTGTGTGCCTAAAAACAACGAGCAACTTATAGCGGGACGGAGGGGGTATATTTTATAATTTCAATAAAATTTATTTATGTTAACAAAATTTTTTTTAAAAATATTTGGGCCCTGAATTTTGGGACTTGTGACATGTCAATGGTACAAAGGCTAATAAATTAATTGGAATTGAATTAATTTGGATTGGATTAGGCAGAATTAATAAGTTTGGTTTTTAGGATTTGTGTAGAATGAAGTAAAATTGTATTATGTTTGATTTGAAGTATTAGGAAGGATATATATATATATATATATATATATATAATGTCATGTTTACCCTTATACATTTTACAAATTTACCACAAAATATTATGAATAATAAAATAACAAAATCAAAACAAAAAACAAACATAAAAGACTCACACACGCATGAATTGGAATCTGAAATCATGTGTAGGGTTCAATAAAATTGAAAAAAAAAAAAAAATTGACTTGAAGGAAATTGATAACACGTTAGGTCGCCAACACTCGTTGCCTTCAGATTTCACAAATTTCGCCGTGTGGGAGCTCTAAACACGGACAACGACTACCAATTTGGCTTTAAGGAAATTGGTAACACGTTAGAATTTCTTGACAACGCAGAAATTGTTGTAATATAAAAGAGCAAATAAGTAAACTCAACTCAGAAATATAGGGCAAAAGAGTTAAATAATTCTCAAAACTAACTTATCCCACATGTATAAATTATAATCCTAATAAAATATAATCCCACGTCAATAATTTAATAAACCAAACTACATATTATTTAGGATTAAAAACATAATCTCCGGAAATCCCACTAACCAAGATGATAAAATTTAATTAAGTACATGTTTCCAAACTCTAGATAAAAAGTAAAAGTTTTTTTAAAATAATTTAAAATTTGTTTTCAACAACTATTTTAAGTGTTTATTACTATTTTTGGTTAAACAACCATTTTTAATTTTTAACTTCTACCTAAACAACTCCAAAAAATCCCCTAAAAAAATAATATTCAATACCCTTTTTATAAGCACTTCTTTTACAAATACATTTTTCTTAATTATTTTTTAAAATTACTTAAATTTAAAATACTCTTTATTTTTCATTTTGTTACTAAAATTATTTAATATCATTTTTTTTTTGAAAGGTTTAATATCATTTTTTTTATTTAATATCATTTTTTTTAATTCTACTAGAAATTGGAAAGATAGCACTAAATTTACCACAATTCATCTCACAAACTAGTCTACAGAGATTGCTAGTTGCTAGTTAAAAGAAAAAAGAAATTGCTAGTTGAAAAGAAAAAGGAAATTTTCCAATACGGAGAGTGCACAAGTCCAAAACAGAAACCCGAGAAGGAAATTTCCAAGGGATTTGTCACCGATGGCGTTGTTGGGGGACGATGGGCGCGGCTACGAGCTGGCGCAGAAGCTGGAGAGCCACGGCGTGTGGCGGTCGTGGCTCGGCGACGCCTGTTACTCCAACTTTATCCCGTTCCTCTCCTCCCCAGCCGCTTGGGAGACTTTCATGCGACCCGATGACTCAAAGACTAAGCCTCAGATCTATCTCCAGCTCCGAGCGCGCGCTCTCCTTTTTGATAAGGCCTCGGTCACTCTCTTCGCCCAATCAGCTTCCCCTGCTTCTGCAATCTCCAGGCTCAATCCTAGTTGTGAGTGTTCTTCATAATTTTCTGTTTCCCTCGTTTTTAGTCTCACTTTGAATTGCAGGACGGGGACTATATTTTGAAAACAAAGTGGAAAAATTGGTGGAATTAGGATGTTAATGTCAATGTCACGAATTAAGGGTTTGTTAATTACGGGTTTGGATCCCAGTTCTTTGTCATTCCTGGAGTCTTAAATTATAATCTGATTGCATTCATGTTCTTAATATAATATAGAGGGAGATGTACATAGAAGTCTGATGTTTTTTTTCTAGGTTTATGGTTTTAGTATGCGATTTTTTTATATTGATTTACTGTTTGCAAATTTCTTAGTTAAGAACTAGTAAATTCAAATGAATTTTGCAAAATAAAAATAAAAATAAAGAATGAGGGCAGCATTGTTAGATCGTAAAATGAGAACAGGAACTGGCTATAGAGGCAAATCAGCCCGAGAAATGATATAGAGTTGTGATGTTCTCTTTCTACAGTTGAGTACTTGAAAATTTCAGTAGCTTATTTTTTCCTCTGTATCTATTGTTCAATTGAGTGCAGATTTAGAGTTGCATGGGGATGATGTGTATTTTACTCTGGAAAATGGTTCCCAAGATGGAGATCAACGGCAGCCAGGCTTAGTCGTTTCAAACTCGACATCTTCAAAGGTTTTAAAATTTCTTCTTATGCTTTGGTGATTTAATCACTTAGAAGTTTTTTTTTTCTTATGCTTCTGCTGTAGTAGGATAACAGAAATGAAGAGGAAAACATGCTGACGTAGGAGTAGAAAAGAAAAAAAGTTGAGTTGTCTATTTAATCACAGTTAAATAAAATCTGAGTAACATTCACCTGCTGGATGTTGTGTAAAATCACTCTAATTGATGCAGCACGGATCATGAACATTATAGCACGTAAATATGTGGGTACGTCGTAATTTTTGTTGACTCAGAGAGAATAAGTATGTCACACTTGCTGTGCAATCCAATCATTTTTGTCAATTTCATGTTTGGTAATAATGTTTCCTAACTTTTGCATCTGAAGCCAAATTATCATTTCATCTTTGATGCAGATAACATGTTACATAACCTTATGAATTTTCTTCCTAGTGATATTTGTGTCCCCTTGAACATTTCTATAAAGTCATTTTATCACATGTATATTGAATACATAACCTGCTTTTTAAGTTATTCTTGTCTGATGAGTCTGTAGTGTGCCCATAGTTTTGAAATGCCTTTAACTTCTTGTTCTTTTTTTTTTTCTCTTCCCTTAATGTTTGTCAACATTATTATGGTACTGTACAGGGGCATTCCAAAGCATCTATTGGTGTTGGATCTAGGTTCAGTGAATCAGAAGTTGATGTTGTGTCGCAAAGGCTTAAGCTGGAAGAATTGCCGGAAACATGGTACAGTCAATTCTTTGAGAAATACAGGACAGGTAAATCTTATAGGTTGATGTTTGGGGATAGAGAACCTGAGAAGCGGACGCCTGAGCAGATGTCTATCTATCTTAGAGTGCTTGAGAATCATAAAAGACGGAGGGTAGCTTTTAAGGACAAATCAAATTCAGCAATGGTTGATAATAATGTGGTTGACGATAAGCCCCTTTTTCCTGAAACAATGTTTACATTAAATTGTGTTCCTGATAGTGCTGTCCTGCAAGCAAGAAGACTGGAGAACAATCTGACAGTGCAGTCCAATGGGGTTTGGGACAACTTACCTCAGGTTATGACCAAGAGCCCGGTCATCAGCCCTATTATGATTGAGCGACTTGGAATCAGACCTGAGTACCTCAGCATGGAACAAGGACATCAAACTCGAGGAAAGAATGGCTTTCAAGGGAGCAAGGAACTTCTTAGTCAAGAACAAGCATCACGGATGTCGCAGAAGGTGGTAGCACGGTTGCTAAACAATCAGGGGTTTGAATCTTCTTCAGACACCTCATTAGAAGTTATGGCACAGTTTATGAGTTGTCATATCAGTAAATTAGGGCGCATCTTGAAGCTCCTTTCAGATAGTTACAGAAAGCAGTGTTCAGCCTCAGAGTTGGTTAAGATGTTTCTTCAAACTAAAGGATATAGGTAAGTGATGTACTCATTAGTGTGCTTGATGCTATGAGAATTTGTTTGCTGTTGCTCGTTGTGAACATATTAACTCATAGAACCATTTGATGATGATTGATAATGCATTTTAGATATCTGATATATATGAGGTGAAATTGATCCATCTATGAGGACATGCATCAGGTAAGTAAAGATTGCTGGATCTTGTGACTAGTAAAATACGAATATGTGCATGCAATAATATAATAAGAGTGAATCAGAAGTGCATCTACATGTTCAAATCAAGCTAAATAATCTTACACAGACGATCAAATGAGAGATGTACATATATGAAAGCCCAATAATCTGGCTTTTTAATCATCATTTAGTTGAATCTAATATTCTGGTGAAATACATATGGCTTAATACTCCAACTAAGATGCGTTCTGTGTTTGGGCTTCGTCACTAAGTTGTGATTGCACATCCTTCTATCAATGCTTTTGTAGCTTTTTTTGTGGCATTCTGATGCATCTTTGTGGTTATAATTTCACATTATGATCATTATTAGTGTATGATTGCTTGAGATCTATTACAAGTATCAACCTATATCTGAGTTATGCACACGTTTCCCGCATTATTTTCAGTAACCTGGGGACTCTAACAGAACTTATAAAGGATAACTCTAAGAATGTTGTTCAGCAAACTCAGCAGCAAGTGCCGAGCATCCAGGTTCAGCTGCAATCCCAGCAGCAACCTTCCATTCAGCAGTCACAGCAGGCATGTGGATTTTCCGATTTCTTGCTTGATATTCACCTCTTGTATTTTGCAAACGAATTTTCCAAATGTGCTGTGTTATTAATATTTGGTCTCTTTCCCTCCTGGGACTCAAAGCCAACAACTAGTGTAACATACCACTAGGGATAGGGACTATTGTGAATGCTCTCTTGCACCAATATATTATTGATATGATAATTAATTAGATTATAGCAAAACTAAATATTCATGTTGCATTTAATTTTAACGGTTCACTATTCCATCCTTCCAAGTGTTTTTATAAATTTTGATCCGTACATTTTACTAATTTACCCTGCTTGCTTTACAGATTTTAAGACAAATGAATCCACAGATGCAGCAGATAAATAATCCCCAGTTTTTGGCATATCAGCAACAGCAGCAGTGGGAAAGGATGAGGAGGAGGCAACAGTCAACACCCAGGCCCACCATGAATGCGAGTATTAATACGAATATGAGCATGGACAAGGACAGACCTCTAGTGCAAGTAAAGATGGAGACTTCATCTGATTTTCCGATGGATACAAATGCTTTCACAGCAATGAATTCCAGACATCCCCAGATGCAACAATTTCGGCACCAACAACTAGCTGCAATGTCATCTTATGCCCAACAAGCCAACAACACCACGTTTCGTCCAATGTCTAATCTTCAGATTCCACAAATGCACTCACCGTAATTAGATTAATTATGGACCTCATTAATTTAATGTCTTTTATGGGATCAAAACATTTCATCGGGGATTAACTGTTGATACAATAGAACCTGGCTTGAGTTTTATTGTTTTGTGTGCAGGACCATGAGTATGACAACACCGAGGGCTCCACCTGTAAAAGTGGAAGGCTTTCAGGAGCTGATGGGTGGTGATTCTTCAATGAAGCATGACTCCGAGGAAAATAAGCTTCTCTCTCCTCAAAAGTAATAGTATGTCAACTAATTTGGTATTTCTTCTCCTCATGACTTATAGCCTCAATCCAGTTGTAGAATATATCTTCATTGTATATCGTCCAAGTTCATCTTGCTTTTGCAGTGTATATTACAGGGTAGAAGGTATAAATTAAGTAACTGTGCTTGCATACATTACATGCCATTGGTATAAATAGAACCTCCACTTTAGGACTGTTAGTCTAATTGAGAATTGTTCTCACTCTCGACTTTTCATCGCTTGAGCTATGTCCGTCGAAATTATTGTCATTTTTATATTGATACATAATTGAATAGTCAATTAACATCAAATACCATTGTTAAATCAAGTCCAATGCTACTCAATTCTTGTAATACAATTTTAGTTTTACCAGGGGGACATTTGAATGGGTAAAAAATCAGTTTTACTCCTCAGTGATTAAATAGTCAATTAACACGACGGACTTGATTTTTTATTATACCTTCTAGAACTAATAATTTTTAATGAAACAATTTATATCTCTAATAAAATAACTCATAAGTTTCAAACAAGTTTATGTAAGAATAAGTTTTGCAATATATTTTGCCATGTACTGTCATTCATAGTTACTAAGGCTCCAGGGCCTTCCAGGCGCAACAGCTCTCCTAGTGCATAAGACAGTCGCCTTTTGGACATTGCAGCAAAAAATAATACTTCCTCTGTCCAAAATTAAAATAAATATGAATTTCATATATTGACATGAATACACCTATCATAACAATAATTAAATATATGAACTCATACAGTTGACCTTTTATATATTTTGATTGAATTGAATGGAACGGTGTAGTGATGGATGGCCTTAAACCTCTTCTTCCTTGATAAATGACAACCTCTTCCTTTCTTAATCCTAATCTCTCAGTTAACTATGGTCCAAGAAAAAGAAGTGTTTCCTCTGGAACTTAAGAGCTGGAAGAAGTTTTGTTCTCGACAAGTGTCTTAAAAAAAAAAAAAAAGGGTAATGTTATGTATGGTTGGGAACAGGTCAGATTAGTTCTCTCACAAAAAAATCTGGACCTGATTTACTATTGATTGGTCTAAGTCTGACCTATTATTTATAAAAGACTTTTTAGTAGGTTCGGCCCGGATCTTTTTAGCAAATAGGTCACGCCTGAAATCCTTTTAAAGGCCTACCTAATAAAAAAAATTTATAACTTTTTATTCATTATGAAAATTTCAAAACTATACATATAAAATTAACAAATACTCCTTCCGTCCCTCTATATGTTGTTCGCATCTTTTGGACAAACAAATTAAGGTAAAAGTGAAAAAGTATAAGCGATGTGATGGTGAAAAGTGAAAAAGTAATGGAAATAATGTAAAAAGTATTGAAAATAATAATAAAGAAGTGAATAGTAGTTTTCAAAAAAGGTAAAAAAGCAAATGAGCAACATATAGTGGGACGGACGAAAATGACAACATGAGCAACTTATAGTGGGACGGAGGGAGGAAGTATTTCAATAACACCAATAATAATATTAAATATTTTATCAAATCACAAATAACACCGTTAATGCCTACATCAACTCACTAAGAATAACAAAACTATAAAATGGTTCAAAAAATTAATACATAAATGATAAAAAAAATTGTTACTAATAAAAAAAATAAAATCTCAAACTGAAAAATAAATATTCTTTTATATTTTCTTTGATTAAATTAACGTGAATGATGGACAAAGCAATTCTATACAACTATTTTCCTAGGATGCGAAACAAATCAACAGCTTTCCATTTTTAGTTTTCGACGTGATATGTATTAGAAATTTAAAAATTTACTTTAATTGTTGTATATAAAAAACGGCAATTGGCCTTGTGGGCTAGGTCGGACCGTCCCACCCAGTTGACAGTTCCTAGTTATGCCCAAGGATGAAAATATCGCGAAATATTGCGGATATATCGTGGATATATCGCAAATTTTGAGTATGCGATATGAATATTGGGGTACAATGTATTTTTTACAAAGTGTCGTGGATATATCGCAAAATATCGCTAAATATCGATATCGATATCGATATCGGTTCACTCGTAGTACAAAATTAATTGAAAATCGGGAAATATCGCAGATATATCGCAAAATATCGCACTACATAAAAAATCGCAATTTTTTCTTTTTTTATATTTTTATACAATTTTCAAATGATAATTTTTTTTTAGTGATTGTATATTCTTTCATGGTTTTATTTTTATACATATATATTTTTTTATTGGGCACTGATCATAGTGATATGTCTCAAGATTCATATGTTTCTGACACACATTCGAGTTCACACTTTGGTTGGAATATTCGAAATGTGTTTCAGCATCCATTTTCATATCAACAAATTCATTGGGTTAGTGCACACTATCCAATCTATGGTGAAACAATTGGAAAAGATAGATAAACATATGAATGACATGTGCATAACTATATGCAGGATTATTCTAATGCAATGAGTTGGTACCAATATTGTTTGGACAAAGATGGGATTCCATCTTCTACATTTGAACCCCATAGGTCATCATTTTGGTACTAAATGTATTGTATCATGTAATTCAAATCATCTTTTATTGTATTATGCATTATATTATTAATTAATTAATGTCAGACAATGATTATATAGTCCATTATTTATTTATTTGCTTTAAACATGTCAATTTTTTGTGATCTTAAATGAAACATATGGATAATAACATGCTATAATAATCCCTAAAATTCCATATTAAATTTCCAAAATTTTAATAAAATTTCCGTTATTTTTCTATTTTTTTGCGATATCGATATGCGATATCGATATATCCATCGATATTTCCGTAAATTTAAGATTGCGATATTACTTGCGATAGCGATATTTTCATCCTTGGTTATGCCTAAAACCTACACAAAAAAACAATAGTTTAAGATATGATAATATTAAATTACTAATACTTTTACCGTTAAAATATACTGCGGTTGAAGATATGTGCGATTCCTCAATTTCTATAACTATATCATATAGCTCCACCAAGAAATGCATAACATTAAAATATATTCTCCATCACAAATTAAATTTACATTTCTAAAAAAATATAAAATTTCTACTCTCTATGTCCCAGAGGTGTTTTCACCTTTGGGATGACACACTTTTTAAGAAAAGTGGAGTATTGTGTAAAATTATATTATTAAAATAATGAAATTAATTGAATTACGGGGATAAAGTTAAAGCAATAGTTTCCATTTATAGGGTTAAAATCAATTGTGAGACGGACGGAAAAAAAAAAGTGTGAAAACAATTATGGTACGGATGGAGTATAAAACAGTGTGCTCAGAAGCCAAAATATAATTAGCTCCTTAATTATTATCTTCTCTATTTCCATGGCTGCCGAAGACCAGAAACGCCTTCACATAGTTATGTTTCCATGGCTGGCCTTCGGACACATAATCCCTTACCTCGATCTCGCCAAACTCATAGCCCAAAAGGGTCACAAAATCTCCTTCATCTCCACCCCAAGAAACATCGATCGCCTCCCTAAACTTCCACCCCATTTGGCATCTTCCATCTCTTTGGTCAAAATCCCTCTCCCTAAACTCCCAGGCCTCCCAGATAACGCAGATGCCACCATGGACATCGACGGTGCACAAATGGACCTCTTCAAGAAAGCCTTCGATGGCCTCGAATCCGGCCTGGCCCGTTTCCTCGACGAGACCCGACCCGACTGGATCATCTACGACTTCACTCCGCACTGGCTGCCTCCCATCACGGCCCGCCTCGGACTACCGGACTACCGGACTGAACCCGAGGATTTCATGGTCCCACCAAAATGGGTCGACTTCGATGCCCAGGTGGCTTACCGCCGTTACGAGGCCAAATGGTTTGTCGGGTCGGTTCACGGTACTGAATCTGGGTTTTCGGATTCGTACCGTGTGGGTAAAATTTCAGAGGGATGTGAAGCAATTCTTGTGAGGCACTGCCGCGAATTTGAACCACAGTGGTTAACCTTGCTCGAAAAAATTCACCGCACGAAAATAATTCCGATAGGGCTGATGCCACCGCCGACGGTCAAAGATCGCGATGCTGACAAGGATGCTGAATCTTGGGTCAAAATCCGGAACTGGCTTGATGGCCAGCGGGCCGGGTCGGTAGTCTACGTGGCGTTAGGGAGCGAGGTGACGCCGAGTCAAGACCAGCTCAGTGAGTTGGCTCACGGGCTCGAGTTATCCGGTGTCCCATTCTTTTGGGTTCTGAGGAGGGGATCTGGCTCGGTGGAGCTGCCGGGAGGGTTTGAGGAGAGAGTGAGTGGACGGGGAATGGTGTGGAGGAGCTGGGCGCCCCAGTTGAAGATCGGAGTCATGACTCAGTGGGTGGGTTCTTGACTCATTGTGGATGGGGTTCGATTATTGAGGGGCTAATGTTTGGCCGCCCTTTGATTACACTTCCGTTCTTGGTAGAACAGGGCTTGAATTCCAGGGTGGTTGCAGAGAGGCAATTGGGATTGGAAATTCAAAGAAATGAGGAAGACGGGTCGTTCACGAGGAACTCAGTTGACGACTCAGTGAAGCTGGTGATGGTCGAAAAGGATGGAAATAAATTCAAAGAAAATGCTAAAGAAATGGGAGCAGTGTTCGGTGATGCAGATTTACAAAATAGATACGTAGATGAGTTCGTAAACTTTCTGGGAAATCACCAAACATCTTAATTTTGCTATGTTCTGTCGATAGATAAAACATGGGGACGTTTAATTGAGTTTAATATAAAGTAACCAGAGGTGAAATTATTTATATAAAGATTTTTTTAAAAGGGAAATTTTTTTAAAATACCCATTTTAAAATATTTATATCATTTAATATTATCAAATATTATATAATAACAAATAATACAATAAAATTTTAATAAATTAACTAATTATAATATTTTTATCATATATATGTGTTTATTTAAATTTTTATTTAGACTATTTTAATTTGTGACGTTTAAAAATATATCTATTAAAATTTAATTAACACGACAGCATTATCCCTTTCAGATTAAATAAAAATTTTAAATTTTTTATCGAGTTGTCTTCATAAAATTTAATTATAAACTTTAATTTTTATGAATCGCGTATCGAATCAGTAATTAATTAATATAACTTTTTATACAAAAATACTAATTAAAGTAGTACTGTAATATTTAAAATACAAACTCTCTTTCCCTCTCTCCATTTTTATTTATTTACCCATTAAAAAATTCATAAAATCAAACATACTCTTATATGAGAGTAGTATAGTTATGAGAATAAGTGAGATTCAATTCAAAATTATTAACTCTTTTATACCCATTTTATAAAGATATATAGGTCTTTTATTATGAATTGAGTATAAAAAGAATTTAAAAGTAAATAAGGGTAAAATATATTTTT
>JAPKLY010000571.1:230630-258677 GCA_026898435.1 Prunella vulgaris
TGAGTATAAAAAGAATTTAAAAGTAAATAAGGGTAAAATATATTTTTAAAAGTTAAAAATGGGTATATTGTGATATTCTCATTTTTTTCTAATATATAATCAGGGAAAAAATTATGGGGTATATTATTTTAAAACCAAAAGGCGCTTCGCTTGGAGGAGATGAATTCTGTATTTTCACAATTGCAAAATTGAATTAATTTGATTCAATATTAGTTAAAATTATACAATACAATACAATACAATACAATACAATACAATACAGCCACTGTCAAAGACAAAGGGTACGAGAGTGGTGGAGGTACAAGGCCCACCATGCCCACGCCGTCCATTTCAAGAAATGATGTTTTCCTACCCCGCCAACATAGTAGGTAGATGATAAAAAAAAAAATGTCATGGTGACAAAAAAACTTTTATTAAAAAAAAAAAGGTTTTTGATTTTTTTTCGAAACTATTAAAAAAGTTAAAAATTATCACAATTGAATTTAAAAATATTCCGCTAGAAAATTTACATTGTATATATTTAAAATTTAAAATTTATTGAATATTAATTGACTAAAATTTTGGATAATCTCTAACGGTTGCATGCACGAATTTATTCTTCTTCAAATAGTTTCAAGTTTTTCTTAATTTATTCAGAATATTATTATTATTTGACTTATTCAAAATTGTCTCCTAATATATATATATCGCAAAAACTCTCGTGCACCCAAGTGCATGGTATGCACTTGAATTTTAATTCAATTTTAAATTTAATTTATTTTTTTCAGAAACACACACTACACACCGCACTGTTTGTTTTTTGGTATATCAAGTTGTTATTGGGGTATTGCAAACATTTGTTATTTGGGTATTAAGGAGTTGTTCTTGGGGTATAACTAAATAGTTCTTAGGATATTAATAATTGTTCTTGGGGTATTGACATTGAGCATTCTAGTATTATAGACAAATTTAAGATTTGTTGTTGTGCCAATTATTATAAAAATCTTTTGTGTTAATGTTCCAGAAATTAAATTTTGAATGATTTAATTAGTAATTGGATTTTTTTTTCCTGGCTTTGTTAGTCTCATGCAAGGATTGAAAAATCGGGAAATTTCATATCACAGATATGGATATTCACTTGAACGAAAATTTTCCAAATTATCGGTAAAATATCCGGAAATATCGATATCAGTAAAATGTAATTAAAATTTTACAATTTATCCGGAAATATCGGGAACATATCGGTAAAATTTCGGCATTAAATTTTTTTTTTCATCCTTGGTCAACAACATTAGTGTGTCAAGATGGTCTTTCTTATTTTACATTTGAGCCTCATAGGACATTATTTTGGTATTAGTTGTCTAATATTCAATAATTATGAACAATTGTTGTAACGTTTTATATATCTTACATATGTTTTCTTGATATGTTTGTTGTAAGATTCTCATATTGTTGAGATTTTAAGTTCAATTAATGTATTAAGACTAGTAATAATATTGTCTAAAATTTCATGTTAAATTTCCATCATTTTAATGAAATTTCCGTGAATTTTCTATTTTTTACCGATATCGATATTTCCACCGATATATTCATAAATTCAGGGTACCGGTATTCCCGTCGATACCAATATTTTCATCCTTGGTCTCATGTATGAAGATTGCAATGGTGTTTAATAATCCAATACATCTTTTGTGAATATCTCCAGGTGTTGTAGGCATAGCTACTGCCAACCCTACTAATCTTGTTAAAATGCTACTTCAAGTTGAAGGAAAACTGTGACACCACTTAGTTTATGCCCATAATTATGCAAATATATGCCTATTAATTTGTCAAATTTGTAAAACCTCTTCATTCAACAGATGGGGTATTTAATTTAATTATTTATAATTAACGCTTGCATATATAATAATATATAAAATCCCTCTAAAAAATATATATGGGCTAAACTTATTATTTTAAAATTTTATAAATTTATAATATCTAAAGAACAAATTATAATACCCCAAGAACAAATTATGATACCCAAGAATAATTTACAATACCCAAGAACAACTCTATACAAAAATATCCCAATAACAGCATACTATACCCCAAAAACAACTTACAATACTCCAAAAATAAGTCACAATACCCCCAAAGAATAAGTGTAAGTAAATACCCAAAGACCAACTTACAATACCCCAAGAACAAGTCTAAGTAAATACCCCAAGAACAAATCTCAATACCCATAGAACAAATAACAATACCCGAAGAACAAATCACAATAACTTAAGAACAATTATAAATAAATTCCCAAGAACAAGTCACAATACCCCAAGAATAATTTATAAAACCCAAGACCAACACTCAGTACTCCAAGAACAATTCTCAATACCCGAAAAATAAATCACAATAGCCCAAGAACAAATATAAGTAAATACCCCAAGAACAAGTCACAATACCCCAAGAATAATTTATAATAAGCCAAGATCAACTCACAATACCCCAAGAAAAAATAAATAATTAAACTAAAAAGAAGATCCAAATAATTCATGGGAAAATTAAGAAATTGTTCTATGAGTATTATAAATTGTTCTTTGAGTATTATAAGATTTTTTTTGGTATTATAAATTGTTCTTTGAGTATTACTCGATTTATTTATTAAATTTTCATTTATAAATTATTCTTTGGATATTATAAATTATTATTTTAGTATTATATATTGTTCTTTGAGTATTATAATTTGTTTTTTAGGTATTATAAATTATTATTTGAGTTTATTCATTTATCAATTATTCATTTATAAATTGTTCATTGAGTATTATAGATTATTCATTGGGTATTATAAGTTGTTCTTTAGGTATTATACCCCAAGAACAATTCACAATACCCCAAGAACAACTCTATACAAAAATACCCCATTAACAACATACAATACCCAAAAAAAAAAACTTACAATACTACAAGAACAAGTCATAATACCCCAAGAATAAGTGTAAGTAAATACCTCAAGACCAATTTACAATACCCCAAGAACAAGTCTAAGTAAATACCCCAAGAACAAGTCTCAATACCCGTAGAACAAATAACAATACCCGAAGAAAAAAATCACAATACTCCAAGAACAAATATAAGTAAATACCCCAAGACCAACTCACAATACCCGAAGAACAATTAACAATACCCGAAGAACAAATAACAATACCCGAAGAACAAATCACAATACCCCAAGAACAAATATAAGTAAATACCCAAAAAACAAGTCACAATTACCCCAATAATAATTTATAATATCCCAAGACCAACTTACAATACCCCAAAAAAGAGTAAATAATTAAACTAAAAATAAGATCAAATAATTCATGGGAAAATTAAGCAATTGTTCTATGGGTATTATAAATTGTTATTTGGGTATTATAAGATGTTCTTTGGGTATTATAAATTGTTCTTTGAGTATTACTCGATTTATTTATTAAATTTTCATTTATAAATTATTCTTTGGATAATATAAATTATTATTTGAGTATTATATATTGTTCTTTGAGTATTATAATTTGTTCTTTAGATATTATAAATTATTCTTTGAGTTTATTCATTTATCAATTGTTCATTGAGTATTATAAATTATTCATTGGGTATTAAAAATACCCCAATAACAACATACAATACTCCAAAAACAACTTACAATACTCCAAGAACAAGTCACAATACACCTAGAATAAGTGTAAGTAAATACCCCAAGACCAACTTACAATGCCCCAAGAACAAGTTTAAGTAAATACATCAAGAACAATTCTCAATACCCATAGAACAAATAACAATACCCGAAGAACAAATCACAATACCCGAAGAACAAGTCACAATACCCCAAGAATAATACCTCAAGAACAATTCTCAATACCCGAAAAACAAATCACAATACCCCAAGAACAAATATAAGTAAATACCCCAAGAACAAGTCACAATACCCCAAAAATAATTTATAATACCCCAAGACCAACTCAGAATACCCCAAGAAAAAGTAAATAATTAAACTAAAAAGAAGATCCAAATAATTCATGGGAAAATTAAGCAAAACAGAATATCCAAATTTCAAACCTTAGATTTTGAAACTCACCCATTGTATCTTGTATTGAGAATTGAAGTTCTTCACCATCAAGCTTCAAGGTTAACTCTCCCTTGTACACATCAATTACCGCTCGTGGGGTTGCCAAGAAAGGTCTTCCCAAGATGAGGGGAATGTCCTTATCCTCATCCATGTCAAGAACGTAGAAGTCCACCGAAAAGGTGAAGTTTTCGATCTTCACAAGGACATCTTCTATGAAGCCATTTGGAATTGTGGTTGAACCATCCGCCAATTGTAAGGTTGTGGATGTCCCCTTCAAATGTCCTTGATCTAAGCTCTTGAAGATAGAAAGTGAGATCAAGTTAATGCTTGCTCCTAGGTCACAAAGAGCATTACGTATCACACCATTTCCCATATCACACACAATGGTGAAGCATCCCAGATCTTTCTCCTTCTTAGGTAGCCTTCGATTCAAGACATCACTACTCTCCTTTGTCAACTTAACCGTTTCCGGCTCATCCACTCTTCTTCTCTTGGCTAACAAGTCCTTCAAGAACTTAGCATAACTCGGCATTTGCTCCAAAGCTTCATAGAAATGAATGTTAATGTACAACTTCTTGAAGACTTCCAAGAACTTGTTAAACTTCTCATCAAGCTTCTTCTTAGCAAACCGTTGAGGATATGGAACGAGCACCACGGTTTTGGGTACCTCCCATTCATCTACTTCAACTTTGTTCTTCTTTTCCCTTTCTTCCCTAACTCTTTTCCACTTAGGTATGTCTCTTTTCTCCTCTTCATGTTCACCTTTCTCCTCTTCTTCCACATTCCCTTCTTCCACCATACTCTCCTTTTCCTTCCCATTTTCTTCACCTAATGGAATAGCATATTCCATACCAACTCTAACATCTAAATCATCATCTCTTTCCTCTTCTACCCCCTTTTCACAATCATCATCAAAAGTAGGCATTCTAGGTCCTTCATACCTCCTCCCACTCCTCAATTCAATAGCCTTAAACATTTTCGAGCTCGTTGTCCACATAGCTTGGACATGTGTCCCAATCGTACCTCTAGATTCTAGATTTGATCTCCTTGGACTTTACAAATTTGATCATGTCTCTTCAAAACGCCATTCATCTTTCCTTTTCATGTCATCTAGTTGCTTGACTATGAGGAGTAGAGTGTCATTGATGTAGTTAGAGTGATCCTCCCCTTGATTAAAAGATGTAGAAGGTAATGGGTTATAGGATGTATCTTGGTATGAGTAGTGGTGTTGGTAGGATTCTTGGTTTGAGTAGGTGTGAGGTTGATATATGTAAGATGTAGAAGAATTTGTATAGTGTGGAGAATACGAGGAGTAGTTGTATCCTTCCATCTTGATTAAGCACAATCCTATAAAATTAAAGAAGTATCAACACTCACCAAATATATCAAATTTTCGAAAATTACAAAACAACAAACCTAACTAAACAAAGTAGCCGTTTCTCCGGCAACGGCGCCAAAAACTTGTTTGCCAATATCGTGTCTCATGCAAGTGTACGTGGTAGTTGTAGACTAGGCAAGTTGACCAAGTATTAATATCGAACACAGGGAAACGGGGTAATGTAAATTAAGATCGTTGTTTAAGAATAGAATCTATAAAAGCAATAAATGGATTTAGTATTTATCTACTAATCTTGACAAAATAGTAAAGACTACCTATCACCTTTTATCAAAGTGAGCAAGAGTGGAGTGTAATCCTCCTATGATTCATTTGGTGCCTATCTCTCCTAATCATGCAAGTTCTATTGAGTGATGAATTAAGCAAGAGTCTTGTTAATGTGTCTAGGTCTCCCTAATGACACTTATAATTGTGGTGACTAATCTCATAGGCAATTCTCATGGTCCTAAGGGAATTTCATCAAACACCTAGCATGCACAACCTTCAATTAAGAACATTCATGAAAAGCTCAATTCTCATGTCTTGCTAATTCACTAGGGTTCCAAACATTCAATTGGCAAGACCAAGCATTCATTCATAGCATCAATTAAGAGAATTAATCATTCAATATCACAAAGCAATCAAAGGATCAATAGAATCACCAAACTACTACATAGGATTCATACACCAATGCATTAAGAAATTAGCCCATGGCTAATTGAATCATCAAAGAAACAATTAAACTAATCTAACATCATCATGATAACAAAATTGAAAGGAAATGACAAAGTTCTTGCCTAAAACAAGAGAATTGAAATGGCTATCAACTACCTTGGAATCCAACTTGCAATTCGGAACTTGAAATGCTAAACCGAACAGTCAAATCGTAGCTCTAATAACGAGGAAGCTAAATCAACAAACGGATCTTCGATCCAAAGGATGGATGAAAAGTAATTGAAGATTGAAAATTAGAAAATCTAAGAAATCCACTTTGTAACTTCTCTTAACTTCCTAATCTAATTAAGAATCTAAGAAAATGAATGAAAGTGTGCAGGATGTCCTTGGAAATCTGATGTCTCAAGTATATAGTACCCCTCAAGAAAATACCAAAATACCCTTCATTAAAACGCACAAAAGACGAAACTGCCCCTGAAAATCCAGAAATTGCACTAAGCGCGCGACCAAGAGCTGGTGGATGCGCGACTCGCCCATGTGCGCTAAATCGCGCTCTAGCTCGCATGGCTCAACTGCGCTCAGTCCCGTAACTGGGAGCGCGACTCCGGCCTTCTGGGCGTGCGACCCGGACCTCTTCGTGATGTCCAAAATCCGACTTCTTCATTTTTGACCTGGTTTCTCGTCCGAGCCTCCTAGGGTCTTCCCTTGAGTCATTTGAACTTCTCCACATGCTCGGATCACCTCGTCTTCTTCATCATAGTCACAAACTTCTCATTTTTGCTCGTTTTTCACTACAAAATACATGTTCTAGCCAATACGGGGTCAATAGCACAATGTATATCATTTTATAGTCAAATATGAACATAATATCATCACAACCATATAGAAATGGATGTGAAATGATGCAATTATGACCCTAATCAAGAAATAGGCCTAATCGGAAATGATCTAGTCAGCGCCTAGATGGCCTAGTCGGTTCTAGGCGCCGACTACTATCTCGAACGTTGTTTTTAGGTGTTTTAATATAAATCAGGTCGGCCGACTTTTAGAACACTGTAGTGGACATTGAGAATATTATTTTTGGACACTAGTACTTTTTTTTTTGCTGTATAAAAAAAAAAAAGCAAGATATAGGCATTCAAAAGCGTACCATAATCCCCCGGATTCTCTAGCTCGAACAATTCTTGAACATAATTCCTTCCTTCTACTAATGTTTGTCACTCTTATTTTCCTTCCTTCAAATAATGTTTGTCACTCCACTATTTTTAATTGACCCTTTTTATTTATCTTACAATAAATTTTGTATTTTATAAATAATAAAAAATAATATTATATATATTAATAAATAAATATATTTTAAAATTATTATTAATTATTTTTTACAAATTTCTATTACTTTATACAAAAATTAATTTATTAATAAATACATAAATATATATATATATATATTGGGAGGAAAGGAAATACTCCCCCATGTTCTTAAAAAACCTTTCACTTTTGACTTTATATATACTTTTCAGAAAAATATATAATGGAAAGAGTATTGAGAGTAGGGTGTAAAATTATATTATTAAAATAATAAAATTAATATGATTAAGTGTAAAAAATAGTTATATTTTTGTGTAAATATATGAATATAAAATTAAATAAAAAAATTTATTTATACAATGTGTAATTTTTGTAGAAATGAACGATGTTGATAAAAGAATCTAAGCTTGAGGATTAGAGAAAAGCATAAGTATAAACAAGATGAAATATGCAGACTGGCTGCTCGCCCGTATGCTCGCCTGGGTGCTCGCCCACATGCTTGCCCGAGACCAGAGGTGTCGAAGT
The DNA here is from genome assembly GCA_026898435.1 of Prunella vulgaris. Taxonomy (NCBI): domain Eukaryota; kingdom Viridiplantae; phylum Streptophyta; class Magnoliopsida; order Lamiales; family Lamiaceae; genus Prunella; species Prunella vulgaris. The sequence continues at coordinate 238,580 of JAPKLY010000571.1, forward strand.
AACAAGCCCACATAGCCACTCCCCAGTTGCTCGCACCAATGCTCGCAGGCCTACTCGCCAGATTGGTCGCCCGGAGCTCTGAGTATAACAAGGCAGCAAGCCAATAGGATAAGCCTACGTTGCTCGCCACAATGCTCGCCCCATTGCTCGCCACAATGCTCGTCCCCTTGCCAGTCCCTTCTTCGAAGGAAAGAAGACACAAGATGTCTAAGGAACCTGTATGAAGGGTCCGGGTCATTTAAGGCTAGAGTTAGTGGAGCAAAACTTTGAGGGGGTGACAAGTGGAGGACACTTGTCACCCCCAGAAACCATGTGGCTTAAAAAGATGTCACCTCACTAAATAGAGAGTATAAATACTTGTAATAAATACATTTGTAAGGATCTAAAATCCAAATACAAAGAACCCATTTATAAAATTTCTCTCTCTATAATTCTCTCTACGTTTCACTTAATAATTCCAATTACCATCTTTTAATTATTGTTTGAGTGATTTCCATAGATTAATTAGCCACATAACATTACAATTAGTAAAATCATTCAACAATTTGGCGCTAGAGGAAGGGCGCTCGAACCTCCGTCGATTGAAGAATTTGGTACTTACTCATCGTTATACCGAAGAACACGAAGAACGTTCTTCGAAGTTTAGTGAGAGTTTTTGAAGAGTATCTTCAATTGTGAGTGTTTTCAAGAATTTGCTATCTTCGAAAACATGAACTAGAAATGTCTGATCGCCTCGGACCACAACCACAACGCTCAAACCAGCGACCAGCTGGGCGAGCAGACGGGCGACCAGCTGGGCGACCAGCTGACCAAGCACACGACCAACCTGAACGCTTTGACGGGTCACAAGGCGATAGGCGCAGTAACCAAAGTCATCACTCGGAAGGTAGAAGGTCAGAGCACTCGTACCGACAAGAACCTTGCGAGTCTGATGCTCGGCATCAACGCAGGCCTGTACAAGAAAGGCTGAGGAGACGAGCATCCGAGAGGTTAGGACCAAATGCCTCAAGTAACCTCCAACGACCACACCGAGAGGTTGCCCGAAGTGAGGGACTGCCGGGGGCAGCACGTCATCATGAGGTGCACCCGGAACAGCCTCGAGGAGGGGGATCGTCCCGGGGGTCGTCAGTTCTAGAGATCAAAATATTGAAGAAAGCTGTGGAGGACTTACAACACCAGGTGACCATCAAGGACAAGGTGGAGACGTACACGTCACTTCCAATATCACCATTGTCACCAGTCATCCCGACTGCACCCTCATTGGTGTTGTACGAAGGAGAGTCTGACCCCAAAGTTCACATCTCAAAGTACGCTGATTACATGATCTCAATGGGGGCATCAGATGCAACACAATGCCGGAACTTTCCTTTAACTCTTGGAGACCGTGCACACAGATGGTTCTCAGCCTTAACACCTGGGTCGATTCAATCATTTGGATAGTTGACCCGGGAGTTCCTGTCCCACTTTTTGGGATTTGGGACGTATCTGACGCAAAAGCACAGGTTGGCCAACATCTCGCAAGGGGCCGAGGAAACTGACCAGCAATATCTGGAACGATTTGATAAAATCCTTTTGGAAGGTGAAGCGGTCAGTGACGACACAAAGGTTGTGGCAGTCATGGCGGGACTGCGTAAAGGAACAGACCTGTGGAAAGAAATGCATTTGGCCTGTCCCAGTACATACGCCGAGTTCCGCCACAAAGCCGGTGTGTACGTCGCAATGCAAGAAGCAATGGCCAAGCAGTTAGGTCCAGAGACTGATGACAAGAAAAGTGGTAAGAAGCCCAGTGGTAGTGGTTACAAGGCCCCTAAAAATTTGAAATCATTTGGGGACACGGCGGAATATAAAGAAAAACTAAACCAAGTGTTGACTACCACAATTGACCACGTCTTCACAGCTGTGAAGGATCAAGATATGTTGGCTGCACCCCGTAGGATCAGACAGGATCGGAGCAAGCTAAACCCAAATAAATTTTGTGCGTATCATCAAAGTATCGGGCACTTCATTAGTGAGTGCCGCGATCTGTTGAAGCAGTTGTGGAAGTTATATGAAGATGGGAAATTAGCCGAGTTCGTCAAGAAAGCTCCGGGGAAAAGGCAACGTCAGACAAGACAGGAAGCCTCAGATGATGAAGGTAGTGATGAGGCAGAAAGGGCCCCAAACAGACAAGTAAGAAGAGGTCCACCAGCAAGGTCGATGCATCTGGAGCCGAACCGAGAAATCCTTGTGATTGAAGAAATTGGTTCGGCAGGAGGAATGATAGATGGCCGTCCCACATCAAAGAGGCAAAAGAAGGCAAAAATTCGGGCGGTCAATCAGGTACAGGAGATGGGGTCCGGATCGAAAGCAACTACTAAACCAACTGTGGATTTGACTTTCTCTCAAGCAGATCTCGAAGGGATCCTTACACCGCACAACGACTCCTTGGTTATCAGCGCCAATATCATGAACGCACGAGTGCACCGACTGCTAGTGGATACTGGAGCCTACACAAACATCCTGTTCAAAAAGACACTAGATCAGTTAGGAGATTATGAATCCTACATAGAGGATTGTAATCACAAAATAGTGGGATTCGGAGAGGCTGTGACCGTCCCACTAGGTGTAATAAGATTGCCCGTAGAACTTGTAGCGCTAGACGACCCGGAAAGGAGGATGACAAGGTTGTTAGATTTCTTAGTCGTAGATCAACCATCCACCTATAACGGGTTCCTCGGCCGCCCTTTCATTTCCGAATTTAAAGCCGCATGTTCTACTTACTACTATTGTATTAAATTCCCAACTCTCAAGGGTGCAGGTACGGTCAAAGGGGACAAGAAGAAGGCGCGGGAGTGCCTATTAACTCTGAAAAAGCCCGTTAACCAGGTGTTGGTGTTTGAAGACCTGATATCACAACCCGCCCCGGACGAGCCGAGCAGTCTGGATGATGTCTCAGTAGACACCGAAATGATGGAAGTAGACCAGACACCGAAAGACATGGAGGTAGATAATACATTCCAGCAAGACCGGTCAGACGAGGAGCGGACGGTAAATAACCCGAGGGGTCAAGATCAAGACCCTGCAACCATAGCCGGAGAGAGTGGTGAAATGGAACTAGCACCGAAAAGTCAGGCATGTGCCCCGGAAGATATTGAACCCCGGTTGGGATATGAACCCATCTCTAGGTGGAGATGCAAATGCACCTCGAAGGACCAATTGATGATCCCAGGTGGAAAGATAAGAAGCGACGCGCCACACCGGTTGAGGAGCTCAGATCCATACAAGTTGATCCAAATAAACAAGATTTAGAACTCTTTATTGGGTCGGAGTTGGAAGAACCTTATAGAAGCCGAATGGAGGAATTCCTACGGGCTAACCTCGATGTGTTTGCATGGTCACATGAGGATATGACCTGCATACCGGTAGAGCACGCGTGTCATCGCCTGAACATAGATCCCACGAAGAAGCCTGTCCGTCAGAAGAGAAGAAAATATGGGCCAGACAAGTATGAGGCATTAACTGGCAAGGTGAAGAAACTTTTGGACAATAAACTCATAAAGGAAGCACTATGTCCTCAATGGGTGGCGAACCCTGTCTTGGTCAAAAAACCAAATGGAACATGGAGGTTATGTATAGACTTCACAGACCTCAATGCGGTATGTCCAAAGGATAACTTTCCATTACCCCACATCGACCAGCTGGTAGACAATACGACGGGACATGAACTAATGACGTTTATGGATGCCTTTGCAGGTTATCATCAGATTGCCATGCACCCCGATGATCAAGAACATACTGCCTTTTATACAAATAAAAAATTGTTTTGTTGGAAGAGGATGCCCTTCGGGTTGATCAACGCCGGCGCCACATATCAAAGGTTAGTCAACAAGATGTTTGACCAACACCTTGGTGACACAATGGAGGTCTATGTTGACGACATTGTTGTGAAGAGTCTTAGAAAAAAAGACCATCTGGAGCACCTCAAGCAAGCGTTCGACATCATGAGGGCGTATAACATGAAGCTTAACCCAAAGAAAAGCAGCTTTGGAGTACAATCCGACAAATTCTTGGGGCATCTCGTAAGTCAACGGGGCATAGAAGTCAACCCTTCACAAGTCAAATGTATCCTAGACATAGGACCACCGAAGGATGTACCGGCAGTCCAAAGACTAACCGGATGCCTCGCGGCACTAAACAGATTCATATCCAGGTCCGGAGATAAGAATAGGCCCTTTTTCGAGTCTATCAAAGGCAAAGGCATCTGTAAAAGAACCGGGAAGACAAATTTTGTGTGGACGGAGAGGACGTATTTACCCATGGCACCTCTACGTGGACGACTCAGCAACAAGTTCCGCAGCCGGAGCGGGTGTCGTCCTGATAAGTCCAGACAAACAAGTGTTCACCTCAGCAATAAGGTTTGACTTCCTAGCAACCAACAATGAAGCCGAATACGAAGCACTTATTGTGGGGTTGAGACTATCGTTAGCTGTGGGGGCAACCAGACTTCAGATTTTCGGAGATTCACAACTAATCGTATCTCAAGTTCGAGGTGAGTACGAGGCAAAGGAACGGCAAATGATCATCTACCAAAGGATCGTTGCGCACCTGATATCAAAATTCGAGCAAGTTTACATTGGGCAAATCCCCCGGCTAGAGAACACCCAAGCAGATGCTTTAGCCCGGTTAGCTACAAGCACAGGAGAACCAAGCATCTCAGAAGTGGTGGTCAAAAAGCTAACTAATCCTTCAACATTTGATTATGTTAATCAAGTGTTGAGGAGGGGGCAACAAATAATCAATAGCCAACAACAGTCTACAAATGATTGGCGAACACCTATCAAGAAATACTTGTCCAACGGAGAACAGCCAGGAGATCCATGGGAAGCACAACGGATTGTGAAGCAAGCCACGAGATACACGATGGTCGAAGGGCAGCTATATAAAAGAGGAATCTCACTCCCATTACTCAAATGTCTTTCCTCGGAAGAAGGTCATAAGGTGTTAAAGGAAATCCATGAAGGGATATGTGGAGGACATGCTGGGGGGCAAGCCTTGGCTTACAAAACCATCAGGCAAGGGTATTATTGGCCAACACTACGAAAAGATGCTATCAGATATGCTAAGAGATGCTTGAAGTGCCAACAGTTCGCCCCAAGTATCCACACCCCAGCACAAAAATTAAAATCAGTGTGTAGTCCGTGGCCATTCGCTAAATGGGGTATCGACTTGATCGGCCCATTCCCTCCCGGGAAGGGTGGAGTAAAATTTGTAGTGGTGGCCATGGACTATTACACTAAGTGGGCCGAAGCTGAAGCACTAACGACGATAACCCAAGAGAAGATGATAGGCTTCATTTGGAAGAACCTGGTATGCAGATTTGGGTTACCACAGTCGATAGTCACGGATAATGGGAGGCAGTTCGATGGAAATAAGTTAAGAGACTTTTGCACATCTTGGAACATCAAGAAACATTACTCCACACCATATCATCCTCAATCAAATGGACAAGTTGAAGCAGTGAATAAAATCTTGAAACACATTCTAAAGATCCGGTTAGAAGAAAGAAAGGGCAGTTGGGCTGACGAGCTTCCGGAAGTCTTATGGACTTACAGAACGTCCTACAGAACAAGTAACGGGGAGACACCATTCACAATGACTTTCAGAGTTGAAGCAGTCATCCCAGTAGAGGTCCAACATCGGACATAGAGGATAATCGAATACAATGAGGAAGCAAATGAAGATGATATGGCGGTAGAAAAAGACTTGATTGAAGAAACAAGAACCTCGGCAGAATTGAGGAATGCAGTCTATAAGCGATGAGCCGAGAAATACTACAACTCGCAGGTAAAAGATAGAAAATTTCAAATTGGCGACCTGGTGATGCGAAGGATATTAGCAGTCCCGACTGGAGTATTTGGTCCAAAATGGGAAGGTCCGTTCAAAGTAACAAAAAGTTGGCCAAATGGGACGTATGACCCGGAGGATATGCAAGGTAACTCTTCGGCATACACGTGGAATGCGACACACCTCAAGAAATTCTACCAATGAAGACATTTAAATTTTTCAAGAAAACCTTGCTTGTCCAACATGTATAGGGGCAAGCAGGTCCATAATAGATGGAGGCAAATCTGTAAAGTTATTATTCTATTGAATAGGGAGGTTTCCTTTCAAATTGATGTATCAAAAGATGTCTCAAGTTATAAGCTCTCAAGACTTACGAGTCCACATTAAAGGCAAGGTATTGAGACTAACCCTAAGGTTATACCATTAAAAGGGAGTCCTTACCATCTAATAAGCCTACATCGAAAGAGATGAAGAGTAAAAGGTGTAAATTCGTGATTCCGTAAAAGGAAAAGTAAGATGAATCAATTAAAACACCGTACATCAAAAGCGAGCACTAAATAACTAAGACAAAGGTATCAACAACAAAAGCAAATATAAGCGAAAGCCAATAAAAAGAAAAAACTGCAAGTTCATTAAACATTAAAGGGAAGTTCAAGTACATATAGAGCGCTTTCAAGGGCGAAAAAGCAAAAGTAAAAACGTCTTCAAGGACAATTGAAACAAAAAGGGAAAAGACCCCATCACTTTACTGGTCGCCAGGCTGGTCGCCCACCTGCTCGCCAGCTTGGTCGCCAGCCTATTCGCGGCCCTGATCCACCGGCCCAATGGCCTGCTCGCCTGCCTGGCCGCCCACCTGCTCGCCGGCGCCCGAAGGAGAAAGACCTGGAAGGACCTCGAAAGGAGATAGACCCTCGGTGTCCACCATCACATCATCCTCAGCATTAATCTGAAGAGGCGGATAGTTTCCCCCGATGATCTTAAGCGTCGGAGGTACGGCACTTAAATCAACTCCAATTTCCTCAAGATCCCCGATATCCACCACCAAACCTTCCTTGAGAGGACGTTCAGTAAGGAAGTCGGTGAACTCCTTCTTTAAGGCAGTCCAGGGGTCCTCGTTCTCACCAACAGCATGGTGATAGGCCCGCAGATTCTCGGCAAAGGCATAAACGAAGCCAAAGTCGAAAGACTCGGCTCGAATATTATAAAATTTCTCTCTATAATTCTCTCTACATTTCACTTAATAATTCCAATTACCATCTTTTAATTATTGTTTGAGTGATTTCCATAGATTAATTAGCCACATAACATTACAATTAGTAAAATCATTCAACAAACGAGAAAAAAAAAAGTGGGTAAAGTATTTTGGGGATGAAAGTAGTAATTATTACTCTCTTTGTATCACTATAAATTCTCATATTCACTTTCATATATTCCAATATACAATTTATTTTTCCATAAAAAGTAAAAATAACACTTCATATATTAATTATTGACAAAAACTTATATACAAATTTCTACCATACAAATATCAATTTTTGAAAAATTTGCGGGTGTAAATTGGCCGGATCGAATTTAGATATTGTTATGGGTGCAAAGAAAGTGAAATAAACTCAGATGAGCAAGTACTGCTGATTAACAGAACATTATACTATCAGCTGAGGAAGTCAGCTGATAGGTCAGCTGATGGTTAGTCATCTGATAAGGTCAGCTGAGATAGTTTGAAAAGTCTACTGAAAGTCATCTGGGATATCATGGTAGTCAGCTGAGGAGGTCAGCTGATGGTGGTCAGCTCAGGAGGTCAGCTAATGGAGTCTCTTGAGTGGTCAGGATGATGATCAGTCAGGATGGTCAGGATGATGGTCAGTCAGGATGAGCTATCAGGATAATAGTCAGGATGATTGATCAGGTCAGCTGGTCAGGTCAGGATGAAGGTCTACTGATGATATCAGCTGAGTACTCAGACTCACCTGAGGACATATCACATCAGCAGACAAGACAAGGAAGGAGCATACTGACTCCAAATTCAGGAATTAACTCAGGATCAGTTACGAAGCGGTTTAAACTTTCAAGCTGGACAACGGACGATCAGTTTAACAGAATTAAAACTGAAAATCGTTGGGTTCTGACAGTTACTCATTTTCGGTTGCAACTGTAGCAGTTTTCTTGTTAGGAGGTTACGATCACTAGCATTAATTAGAATTTTCATTCTCCTATATATATACGTATAGTGAGAATAAGAATCATCACTTAGAGAGATATCCAAAAAACACTTGTAATTTGTATCTTCTTCATCGATTAGTGAGAGAGGTGCCCTCATCCGTGGACGTAGATCATTTCTGATCGAACCACGTAAATCTTGGTGTTCTTCAATTTTCTTTATTCTAATTGATTTCAAATAGTCATTGTTGACTCAACAATTGGCACCGTCTGTGGGAAGAAAGAAGATTGTTGGTGAAATCAACTGCTATGGCTTCTACGAAGATGGAGTTTGAGAAATTCACAGGAGCGAATGATTTTGGTTTGTGGAAGGTGAAGATGAAAGCTCTCCTCACACACCATGTATTATCAAATGCTCTGAAACCAGCGAATCAGTGGCCATCATCATCCTCGACAGAACCTGCAAAGAGGCAGGAGATTCTGGACAAGGCTCATAGCACAATCATCTTGTGCTTGGGGGATAAACCTCTTAGGGAGGTTTATAAGGAGAAGACTGCCATTGATGTGTGGAATAAGCTGGAATAAGTGTATCAAACAAAGTCGGTTACCAATAAGTTGTTCATGAAGTAGAGGCTTCATTCCTTCAAGATGATTGAGGATAGGGATCTAGTTGAACAACTTGAAGAATTCAATAAAGCAGTGGATGATTTGGAGAATCTTGAGGTCAAGATTGAAGATAAGGATAAAGCCCTGATGTTACTGAATTCTCTACCAAAATCCTTGGAGAATTTCAAGGATGCTCTGTTATTTGGAAGGAAAGAGAAGATGTCACCTGAAGATATTCAGAATGCATTGATCTCTCCTGTTCTCCTTGATCTTTTCGGATCCCTCGCTCATCTCGCTCAAGGCATCCCAGATCTCCTTTGCAGTCCTAAGGTGCATGAGCCTGACCAAAATTTCTAAGAAACGGTGTGGAGTATAATGTTCTTAGCAACATTATCCAGTCCGATTTGCTTAATCTGATCAGAATTAAGCGCGGACCTCTCCACTTCTACATCTCCGGCAGCTGGAACAGGATCATTGCCAGCAACAGGCCAGGTCGTCTGAACATTCCTCATGAATTTGATCGGACCCTGCTCAATCACCAAAGGCATCTGATCATGGATGGAATAGAGATGTGCGAGTACCCTAAATTTCCAATAGTCATAATTATCAATAAAGAATTCAGGAAGATTACCCTCGAGGTGTTTAGAACCGGATGCCATGATATGCAGTTTTTTAGAAACAAGATCTGTTCAGTAGACCACCAAAAGTTTCTCCTCAGAAACTGTTGGTAAACAAAGTCAGTGGTCTTTTGAACCACTGCTCTGATACCACTTGTTGGTCCCGAAACGAGTACAATCAGTGTATGGGGGGAATACACTGATGTCAGATTTTTCTGAAGGACTCAGAAAAATGCTCTAACACTCTCAGTCAGGATTTACTGAATTACTCAGTATGCTGAAGGTCCAAAGGGGCAGCAGGGACAGTTCAGTAACGAGTCAGATAAGCTGAGTGTGAGTAATGTGCTCGGAAGCTCAGTAGAGATAACAAACCTACTGACTGCTCAGAAGCGAGTCAGTTGGACTACTATCTCAGTGAGCTAGAGTACGTGTGGAAAGTGAGCCCTTAGTTTCTACTCGTTTTAGTTTCTGAAAACATTTTCTCTGAGTTTCTTAGTAAGCTGGTGGTTAAGGCTGAGTGCACAGTATTAAGATTCAGGATGATTGATACAGTCCTGAATATAAAAACAATACAGAATGTTCAGTTTAGAATGATGACAGTTATGATCCTGAACAAAACAGTAAATCAGCACACAAGGGTCTTTTTAACGTGGTTCGGAGATAACCAACTCCTACATCCACGACCTGATTTAACAGGAAGCTATCCTCAAAATCCTGAGGATATGTACTTGGTTTTTACGTGCCAAGGGACACGAATAGCCAACTTCCTCTCTTAGGAACTGACCCCTGGGCGTTTTACAAGTCCCAGTCCTTCTAACCAACCAATCTCAGACCCTGAGTGGTTTGGTATTCTGGTTTCCAACTAAGATAGCTCTAGCAATACAAAACAATGCTAAATATTAGAGCTATCGATCTAAGCAAATACAGAGAGAATCCTTCTACAACACTAGGGAAATTTAATTGCAGAGTGTTGCTTATAGTATGCTTTGCGTGCTTGGATTCTTGAGAGCTTTCGCTTGGAAATTTCCCGTTAACCTTGAATGGGTGCAAGGCTCTCCATATTTATAGGCAAGATTCAAAATAGATCCGTTGGAGGAGATCAAATCAAATCTTTCCTTTTTAGGGTGGTTGTAGGCTAGAAGTACTGTTTGACCTAATCGCCATGCTTATTCTGGCAAGTTTGTCCCACCGCCTGCAACTCTGAGAAGCATTAAATGCTGCGCAGACTCCGTACACACGTGTCGAAAGATCATTGGCTCTCCGTTCTAACGGCTAGTTGACTTTCAGACATTTGTCCTTCCTCGTACATTCAATACTCTGAGTCTCTTGTACATAACTCAGCCTGAATATTTATCTTATTGGAGTCTTACTGACATTCTCTTTGTCTCTTGTCCCATAGCTTAAATAACCTTTTTACTTTGGACTTACATGATTCAGGTAAACTGAACCAAGGCCTGAGTCAGGTCTTAAGTGCATTCAGCACAGCCTGATAGGTTATTCAGCCCAGTATGTGTAACCTTTTTGCTTTGGACTTACATAAGTCAGATAAACTGACTCAAGGCCTGAGTCAGGTCTTATGTGCCTTTAGCACAGCCTGATAGGTTAACACTTACTCTTCACTGACTAAGTTCTGTCCTGAGTATGCTTAGTGTACTCAGTAGAAACATCAGCCAATGGTACTTCAGGATTATCTTCAGGACAGATCATCAAGCTTCGTTCTTCAGCTTCAGTTCAGGCAATCTTCAGCAAGACTGACTCTGACTTCTTCAGGATGGATTGCACATCAGACTTCAGTAAATTGGGGTCGACTCCAATATTCTCCAGTCTTCAGCGTGTTCCCCCTGAACTGAATTCCTAACCTGACTATCCTGAACTAGACAAACCTGAACAACTATACTTAGGCAAATTCATCAGGGGTTTTGGGATCTAATCAAAATACTCAGATTGTCCCAACAAAATGGATTCATATTGATAACCAAGGATAACAACATTGTGGTGACGGGCAAGAAGGTAAATGGCTTGTACATTCTGATGGGTAACTCAGCTGCCGCATCAGTGAATGCAGTTATGGGCAGTTCTGATGCTATCGTGTGGCACAAGAGGTTAGGGCACATTGGTGAAAGAGGACTGAATGAACTCTCCAAGCAGAAGGCATTTGGGGATTCAGGAACAATCAAATTGGATTTCTGTGATCACTGTGTGTTGGGAAAATCCAAGAAACACTCATTTGCAAAGGGGAAACATCATACTGATGCTCCTTTGGACTATGTACACTCTGACATCTGGGGGCCATCAAGAACTGAGACTCATGGAGGTGGAAAGTACTTCATGACCATCATTGATGATTTCAGCAGAAAAGTGTAGGTGATCATCCTGAAGCAGGAGAGTGAAGCTTTTGGAAAATTCAGGGAATGGCTCCTTGAACAAGAAAATAAAAGGAGCAGGTCCTTAAAGCATCTCAGGACTGACAATGGACTTAAGTATGTGTCAGAAGAGTTTAAAAATTTCTGCAAGGAAAGGGGCATAACAAGGCACAAGACCGTTCCAGCAAACCCTCAACAAAATGGGCTTGCTGAGAGGATGAACAGGACTATTTTGGAGAAGGTCAGATGCATGCTATCAGATGCTAAACTACCTAAAGTATTCTGGGGAGAGGCAGTCAATACTGCTTGTTATTTGATAAACAAGACACCCTCATCTGCTATTGACTTCCAAACCCCAGATGAACTTTGGTATGGTAGGTTGTCAGATTACAATAATCTGAAGGTATTTTGTTGCTTAGCCTTTGCACACATAAGGCAGGATAAGTTGGAACCAAGGGCTCTGAGGTGCATCTTCCTGGGATATCCAAAAGGTGTCAAAGGTTATAAATTGTGGTGCCTTGAATCAGGACACAAGAAGTGTATTGTCAGCAGAGATGTGACTTTCAATGAGAAAGCCATGGGATATGGTACATCTGAAAATACTCAGGATGCTGAGGATAACCCCATAATCAGACATACACCAGTTCAGGTGGAGCATACAACCAGGATTCAGAATGAAGACCAGGCTTAGGAAAACTCTGATATCAGGAATCCACAAGAAGATCAGCTGAGTGCATCAGCAGACAGTGATTCTAAAGATCAAACTGAAAATTCAGATGAGGAGGGTCAAGATTTGAGAAACTACAATCTGGCTAGAGATAGACATAGGAGAAGCATTGATCCACCAATCAGGTTTGGGCAGGCTGACATGATCTCATATGCCTTATCAGTAGCAGAAGAAGTAGAGTATCAGGAACCTCAGACTTATACTGATGCAGTGACAAGGAAGGATAAAGATCAGTGGATTTCAGCTATGAAAGATGAGTTAAATTCACTTGAAAAGAACCACACATTGGTTATTGTGAATAGAACAAAATGGCAGACGGTTGTTAGCTCAAGATGGATATTCAAGAAAAAATCTGAAATTGGGTCAGATGGACAGGAGCTGATCAGATATAAGGCAAGGCTAGTTGCAAGAGGATTTACTCCGAGGGATGGAATAGACTTCAATGAAGTGTTCTCACCAGTTGTGAAGCACTGCTCAATAAGGATCTTATTGTCTAAGGTGAATCAGGATGGACTGGAGTTACAACAGCTGGATGTCAAAACTGCATTTCTACACGGAGAGCTTGAAGAAACCATATATATGCAACAGCCTGAAGGGTTCATACTATCAGAAAATGATGGAAAGGTATGTTTGCTGAAGAAGTCTTTGTATGGACTTAAGCAAAGCCCAAGGCAGTGGTATAAAAGGTTTGATAGCTTCATGGTGTCTATAGGCTACAACAGATGCAAGTATGATAGCTGTGTGTACTTGGAAAAGTAAGGCTCTGAGGTACTGACATATCTATTACTTTATGTGGATGATATGTTCGTTGCCAGCAAAAGTCTTGGAAGAATTCAGAAATTGAAGGATAAGCTCAGTTCAACTTTTGACATGAAAGACCTTGGAAGTGCTAAGAGAATTTTGGGTATGGATATTATCAGGAACAAGTCAGCTGGAAGGATGTTCTTGACTCAGCAGGACTACATACTGAAAATCTTGAGAAGATTCTATATGCATGAGTCAAGATCAGTCTCTACTCCTCTTGGACAACACTTCAAACTTATAGCTGATCAGTGTCCCAAGAGCGAACAAGATAAGTCTCAGATGAACAAGATACCTAATTCAAATGGAGTTGGAAGCATAATGTATGCCATGGTTTGCAGCAGACCTGATATTGCTCATGCAGTGAGCTTGGTCAGCAGGTTTATGGCTAATCCTGGAAAGGCACATTGGGAAGCTTTCAAGTGTATAATGAGATATCTGAAAGGTTCAACACATATGGGATTATTATTTGAAAGGACTCAGGAGGACAAGCAACCTCAACAAGGTTTTGTAGATTCTGACTATGCTGGAAGCATAGATAATAGAAAGTCTCTGACTGGATATGTGTTTACACTATATGGCACATCCATCAGTTGGAGGGCTGCATTACAGTCAGTGGTTACACTATCAACCACTGAAGCTGAGTACATCGCAGTGACAGAAGCAGTAAATGAGGCTATGTGGCTGAAGGGCATTATCAGGGAATTTGGAATCAGGCAAGATGAAGTTACTGTGCAATGTGATAATCAGAGTGTCATTCACTTAGTTAAGCATCAGGTCTTTCATGAAAGATCTAAACATATTGATGTGAGGCTTCACTTTGTGAGGGATGTGGTGGAAAAGAAGGTGATCACAATACAAAAAGTATCTACTGATGACAATGCTGCTGATATGCTGACTAAAGTCATACCAAGTTCTAAGTTCAACTACTGTTTGGAGCTGGTTAAGGTACAATCATGGGATGTGCCTTAATACTACTGTGATGTGAAGGTTAGGTGGAGGCATCTCACTTACTTTGAGGTGGAGAATTGTTATGGGTGCAAAGAAAGTGAAATAAACTCAGATGAGCAAGTACTGCTGATTAACTGAACATTATACTATCAGCTGAGGAAGTCAGCTGATAGGTCTACTGATGGTTAGTCATCTGATAAGGTCAGCTGAGATCGTTTGAAAAGTCCACTGAAAGTCATCTGGGATATCATGGTAGTCAGCTGAGGAGGTCAGCTGATGGTGGTCAGCTGATGGAGTCTCCTGAGTGGTCAGGATGATGATCAGTCAGGATGGTCAGGATGATGGTCAGTCAGGATGAGTTATCAGGATTATAGTCAGGATGATTGATCAGGTCAGGTGGTCAGGTCAGGATGAAGGTCTACTGATGATATCAGCTGAGTACTCAGACTCAGCTGAGGACATATCACATTAGCAGACAAGACAAGGAAGGAGCATACTGACTCCAAATTCAGGAATTAACTCAGGATCAGTTACGAAGCGGTTTAAACTTTCAAGCTGGACAACAGACGATCAGTTTAACAGAATTAAAACTGAAAATTATTGGGCTCTGACAGTTACTCATTTTCCGTTGCAACTGTAGCAGTTTTCTTGTTAGGAGGTTACGATCACTAGCATTAATTAGAATTTTCATTCTTCTATATATATACGTATAGTGAGAATAAGAATCATCACTTAGAGAGATATCCAAAAAACACTTGTAATTTGTATCTTTTTCATCGATTAGTGAGAGAGGTGCCCTCATCCGTGGACGTAGATCATTTCTGATCGAACCACGTAAATCTTGGTGTTCTTCAATTTTCTTTATTCCAATTGATTTCAAACAATCATTGTTGACTCAACAGATATTTTTTTCCAAAATTTGCGCAACTTATATTTTCAATTTTCGCTCCCAGATATGTTACAATTTGGGCAAATGCATGTTATTTTAAGATAAAATTTATGTTACAATCAGACTAAATGTTATTTTTTACACATATTCTTTTGGTTTTGTAGAAATAAACATTTTTCGTACAATGTAACATATATATTACATTGTGTGTGTAACACATATTTGTTCTTAACAAAAAAAAACATTTTATCATATAGTAACACATGTTTTTTCATATAATAACACAAATTGAGGAGCAAATATGTGCTACAATTAGAATAAATGTGTGTTACTGCAAATGTGTGCTACAATTAGAGTAAATGTGTGTTACTGTACATACAAACATTTATTTGTTCTTAGAAAAATATATATTGTACTTTATATAACATATGTAAGGTATTAAAAGATTTATTAGTACATGAACAACATACTATCAACATAAATCAACAAAGAGATTGAAAAATAAATTAAGTAACATATATTTATTCTTGCAAAAATACATATTTTCCTTATAGTTACTTGAAAGTACAAAAAATTAATTTTTTAAGAAATAGTAACACATATTTTACCTTATAGTAAACACATTTGCCCAAATTATAACATATCTGGGAGCGAAAAAATCTAGATTTATAAGTTGCGCGAATTTTGTAAAAAAATGCTCAAATCCGATCCGAACCATTTTAGACCCGCAAATTTTTAAACAATTGATATTTTTACGGTAGAAATTTTTACACAAGTGTTGCTCTTAATTAATACATATATTTTTAAATAATTATTTTTACTTTTATGTAATTTCTCATTACTTTATATAAAAGTCAACGATTGATTTACTATTCTTTCCGTCCCAATTTTTGTCTTTGATTTTTCAATGCTTTTTTACCGAAGTAATTTTATTGTATTTAAATAGATAAAATAATTTTTTTATAAAAGATTATTAATCAATTTAAATGAATGATGTTATAGGAACATATTTTTGAATTTAATATTAGTAAAATAAGATATAATTAAAAAATACACGTAGAAGTGAATATGATTTAAAAAATAAAAGTAAAATGGAGAAACATAATGATACTAAACAAATTAATAATAACATTTCTTTCAAATAAAGGAGTAACAAAATTAAAGAGAGAAGTTACTGTGACATTAGGGGACTACATTTGAATATAAAATAGAGACCACACATACTATCATGTATTCATGACTTTTGTCGAATCATTGATGACACCACACGGGGGACAGCGATGTATTCCAAGATATGCATGGGGTATTCGGATCTTAATTTGTGTTGGTGTTAACAATTTAAATTTAATACTATTTTTTCTTATTAAAATATTTATATATTAATGGGAATGGCTTGGCTTCCCTCAGTGATTGACCGACAGACGCAGACCACAATATATTATTTATTTTAATGAGTAAATGTTACTCCCTGTTCCATAGAAATTTGCACACTTTCTTTATTTGGACGTCCCACATAAATTTGCATACTACTAAAAAAAGAAACATTGATTTACGTGCACACTCACAAACTTTTACACATATTTACCCATATGCCACTACTTTATATATAAAACTCATTTTTCTTAAAAAATGTGCCGTCACGTAGGGTGCAAATTCCTACTGGACGGAGGGAATAGTTGTTACTGGTTACAATATCAAGTTTCCTTACACTCAAATCTCCCGGTTCAACTTTATATCTTTCTTCTAATTCGTTTCCAACACAAATTTAACCAGGTCACTCACTCAAGTGAGATACCTATATATATATATATATATATATATATATATATATATGAACACTAATAATGAATTTTGTTTATAGTCTTGAATTCATCTTTTATCACACCCAAATTAAAATAACCTTGCTTGCAGTCTTTCCATGGCGGCGGATCGCAAGAGCCTGCACATTGCAATGTTTCCGTGGCTTGCCTTCGGACACATTCTCCCATTCTTCAACCTCTCCAAACTCATAGCTCAAAGGGGTCACAAAATCTCATTCATTTCCTCCCCAAGAAACATCGATCGCCTCCCTAAATTGCCTCCAAATTTAGCTTCTTCCATCACTCTAGTCAAAATTCCCCTCCCACCACTTCCCGGCCTACCGGAAAATGCAGAAGCCACCACCGACATCGGAGACGGACAGATGGACCTTCTCAAGAAAGCCTTCGATGCCCTCGAACCCGGGCTGACCCGTTTCTTGGAGCAAACCCGCCCCGACTGGATCATCTACGATTTTGCTCCGTATTGGCTGCCTCCTGTCACGGCCCGCCTTGGGATTTTCGGCGCATACTTCTTGATAGTCAGTGCGTGGCTTTTGTCCTATTACGGGCCAATATCCGACCCGGAATTCATAGATGACCGGGTCGATGTAGAAGACTTCATGGTCCCGCCAAAATGGGTCAAGTTCAAGACCAAAGTGGCGTACCGTCGCTTTGAAGCTAAATGGATTCTCGGGTCGGTTCACGACACCGGGTCAGGATATTCGGATTCTTATCGAGCCAAAAACGTGATAAGGGGATGCGAAGCAATCCTTTTCAGAGATTGCTATGAATTTGAACCGCAATGGCTAGGGCTACTTGAAGAGATTCACCCTACACGAATTATTCCGTTGGGGTTTATGCCGCCTGAGCTGCAGGACCACAGTAACGATGAAAGTTGGGTTACGATTAAAAATTGGCTTGATAATCAAGATAAAGATTCAGTAGTGTATGTTGCTCTGGGGAGTGAGGTAATTCTGACTCAAGACCAGCTCAGTGAGTTGGCTCATGGCCTCGAGTTATCCGATGTCCCTTTCTTTTGGGTTCTGAGGAAGGCGTCCGGGCCGAACTCGGTGGAGCTGCCGGAAGGGTTTGAGGAGAGGGTCAGAGGTCGAGGAATGGTGTGGAGGAGTTGGGCGCCTCAGTTGGAGATATTGAGTCATGACTCGGTGGGTGGGTTCTTGACTCATACCGGGTTTGGTTCAGTTGTAGAGGGACTAATGTTTGGCATCCCATTAATATCACTTCCCTTTTTTGTGGAGCAAGGCTTGAATTCAAGGCTTATTGCGGAAAAGGAATTAGGGGTAGAAATTCCAAGAAATGAGGAAGACGGATCGTACACGAGAGACTCGGTTGCTGACTCAGTAAAGGCAGTGATGGTCGAAAATGATGGAAAGAAATTCAAAGAAAATGCTAGAAAAATTGCTACAATTTTTGGAGACAGAGAATTACATGGTAAATATATTGACAATTTTGTTGATTTTATGGAAAATCATACAAGAGTGTCAATTTAAAAATAGTTTATTTTATTCGTTGTTGATACATGTATGTCTTGTGTGCTTAATAATTATTATGTGTAATGTATTATTTTATGTGTTATATAGTGATTACTCTATTATATTGTGATAGGGGTGCTATGGTACCATGTTCGAGTTGAAGTATTATTTAAAATGTGGTCCACACTCAAAACAATATTTAGTGTGCTCAGAATAATAATGCAGAGAGAAAATAAATTTAAACAACGGAAGACTTGAACATAAGGATTACTCAATCTATTTAGTTTGTGGAGGCTTCATGACTGAAATATCACTAATTTGGAAAAAATGATTATAAAAATAAATTCGAGATTTGGAAATCTTCCTTCTAATCTCAAACATAAAATCGGATAAAATATTCAAACAAGTTCCCAAATGGCAAATCTAGATTGTTAAGTCTAAGTCTACTTCAAGTACATGTTTCCACTGCCTATAAACAACACAACAAAACGTATGTGATAATACTATACACAGTGTTGGATGAGATGTAAACAACATTTGTGAAAACACTACACAGAAACCGTAAAATTGGTTCCGACAAATGCACGTTGCTTCAGTATGTAGTGTGGGTTCTCTCTCTTGGTTTCTGGACGTCTTGATCATCTATTTATAGACTTGAAAAATGAATATGTCTATCAAAGTAATGGATACAATGGAGAGAAGTTGATATCCATTTTTATAGAAGTTGAGGTAACCACCATGTAACTTCTACTCTTAACTCCCTCGGTTCTAATTTCTTTGGTTTCAGATCCTTCCAGATGCATCATGAATATTCTGGGACAGGTGAACAACTGCCGTTGACCGGAAACAACACCAAGGACAAACATTCGAACAACACTAAATAGTTAGTCGTTAGAATGTGTTTTCTGGAGGATGTTGACCTGAAACAATACCAAAGACAAATATTCTAACAATACTAAAAAAATTAGTCGTTAGAATGAATTTCCTGGAGGATAGGTGTGATTCCAGATGTGATCAATACTGGTCTCAAGACTCATGTCAACATATTATATATATATTACTTGCTAATGATAACATATTAATTCAAATCATGTGATAAATACACGGATGAAGAATGACGATGTACAATTTTTTGGTGATTTAGGACTAAACTCGAGCAATTCTATTAAATCATTTTATTAAAAAATTATGAAACTGTTTCATAAAAATAAAAATGTTATGGAATGATTTTTGCAAATCCATTGGTTCCAACTTCCAAGTCCATATCATTTTGACTATGCTCACAACTTTCAACATTTTTAACCATGAACCGTGCAGTTCTGTGGGGCCTGCGCTTGTTTCTGTTCATTTTTTTATTTTTTAAAATATTTTAAAATTTACAGAATTAATATTAAATTTTATAATTTATGTAGATCAAATTTAAATTCACGATAAATTGTTATGATCCATAAGCTTTTAAAAAAAATACTCCCTCCGTCCCAACATTTTCTTTATAGGTGGAGTTTCACGAATATTAAGAAAAAAATAAAGTATGTGAGTATGAAGTTAAATAATAAAATATAAAAAATGTATTTTATTGATTTTTGTGAGTGTGAGTTGTTTTCCTTTTTGAGGTATGACAAAAGAATTGGAACATCCATGTTGATAGAATTTATTAACAACGTTTGTTTATGTGGCTAATATGACATGTAATTCTACCAAACAATAATCCAAGAATTTGTGTTCTTGGATGTAATATGAGGAGGGAGAATAGAGAGAGAAATATTGCAAGAGTAGTAGTATTGATTTTTAGGATTGTAAGAATTGTGTGAATAGTACAAGAGATGTCTTATTTATAGGCGTGCGAGTGTGAGACGGCACCTTACGAGCCTA
>JAPKLY010000572.1:0-14154 GCA_026898435.1 Prunella vulgaris
CAATTCTTATAATGGAAAGTTTATGTGGCTAATTAATCTTATGGAATCACTCAATCAATAATCAAAGATATGATATTGGTTAATTATAAGGATAATAGAGAGAATTGTAGAGAGAGAAATTCTTGTGATATCTCTTTTGTGTAGGAAATTTCAGATCCTTCCAAATGAGAAATTTACAACTATTTATACCATCCTATGAGTGAGGTGGCATTATTTTAAGCCACATGGCTTTTGATGGTGACAAGTGTCCTCCACTTGTCACCACCTTAAGGACTCGTCCCACTAACTCTAACCTTAACGACCTATGCTTTCCTCTTAGGTTCTTTGGACATCTTGTGTCTTCATTCCTGGGAGCAAAGGGTCGACCAGCTGGGCGAGCAACGTGGCGAGCAGGTGGGTGAGCACCTTTAGGCTTGACCTCGTGGCTTGATGCCTCACCACCCCTGGGCTGGGCGAGCAAGGCGACAAGCATGTGGGCGAGCATGGTGGCGAGCACCTTTAGCTTGATCAAGTGGCTTGATGCCTCGCCACCTCTGAGTCAGGCGAGCAGGTTGGCGAGCAAGGTGGCGAGCAACTCGGATATGGCCACATGGACTTGTTGCCTTGCCATTCTTGAGTCATCGTGGCGAGCAGCCGGACGAGCAACATGGCGAGCAACTTGATCTTGGCCTCGTGGGCTTGATGCTTCGTCACATCAGGGCTCGGGAACACAAGTTGGCAAGCACCTCGGTGAGCACTTAGACGAGCAAGCTATGTGATGGCCATGTGGGCTCGTTGGCTTGCCCACCTTGGAATCAGGCGAGCAGCTCGGCGAGCAGCTTAGCGAGCAACCTGTCCTTCAGCCTGTTTATACTTTAATCTCTCTTCAATCATGAAAGTTAATTCCCTTTATCAACATTTGCCCCTCAGTATATGCTTTGATTTGATTTTTCTTTATCAAAGTATATGCGGGAATTAGTATATCGTGTCAGCGAGCAGTTAGGCGAGCAGCATGATGCTCGGCTATGTGCTCGGCCTTCATGCTCATCTTCTCCCTTGAAAATTGAAGTGACGTTTTTGAAATACGAGGCATCTTCTCGTGTACCGTGCCAATCAGTCACACGAAAAGACTCGCCTATTCAAAAACTTTTGAATTTCTTTACGAAATAGCCCCTGAAGTTTCTTTTCTCTTTTCCTTTTAACCCTAAAGTATAAATAACCATCTTTTTTCACTATTCACCTTCTTTTTCATTCGAGCTTTCCTCTGAAGTTTCCGGCGATCAAAATCTTTGAGCTTTTCCGGCGTCTTCTTGGCTTTTCTCACGGTTTCCAGGGCAATTCAGAGATTTTCATCAACGGTAACTCCTCTTTGACTCTTGTTTCCCATTTTTAGCAACAATTATTCCTTTTTATTTCTTATGTGGTTTTTGTTCGTCGGATTTTTCTTCCTTGGACCGACTTTGATCAGAATCAAGGCGGCGGAGTCGTTAATACAATAGTTAGCACACCCCTAGGGCCAAATTCCTTTTCTCTTCTTTTCTCAAATATGTCATCATCTTCCAGTCGTACCCTCTCTCACCAGAATCTGGGTAAATTACCGATGGAGGAGAGTGGCCCGATCGCAGGTCTTTCGTATGTACATTTAGCGGGTTCTGATCCAGAAGTCATGGAGGTTGACCGACCATCGGAGGAGAGAGGCGAGCAGCTCGACGAGCAAATAGGTGAGCAGCCTGGCGATCAGGTAGTCGAGCAGCCCGCTGCTCGCCCCGATTGTGATGACCAAGAGGATGTGGAAGTACTCTCCAGCAGTGATGATAGTGATGACTCTATCACCGAATGGTTCGAGTCTGTTGACTTCCCGCAACCTCATATGTCTGAGAGGTCCATCCCTGAAGGTATCGAGCAGAAGTTCGATTGGAGAGCTTATTATGAACGGTATACCGCTGACTTCCCAACCCCTCCCCGACAATACCGAGAACTTGAGAAAGGTGACCGCACCCCCTACAAGGCGAACACTGTGGTGAGTGTTATCGATGAGGATGACCTTGACAGCATCCGTAGGGAGTATCACATTCCCTGTGATGTGACGATGTACGCTCCTCGAGAGAAGGAAAGAGCTGATTGTCCTCCGGAAGGTTTAACAGCAATAAACATACATACTCTGGCTGCTGGTGTGACATTGCCTCTCCATCCCCTCATCAGCCATTTCCTGGAGACGACAGGTTTAGCGATCACACAGCTAACACCCAATGCTTGGACGTATCTGATTTCCCTCTGCACGGTCTTCGCCTTGGAGAAGTATAAGGACCGCCTGACCCCGCACGAGGTGAACTATACACTCTGCCTCAGCAAGTGCTCCGAAGAAGGTCAAGGTTATTATTACCTCAAGGGGAGGAGTGATATGAGGATCCATGAAGGACTGCCCAACAAGGTGAAGGACTGGAAGGAGCAGTTCTTCTTTATCGGTGGAGACTGGCGTGCCCCGGATAACAACGAAGGACTTGGGGGACGCATCATGTCCCCTACTGAGTTTGGCGAGTTGCAGCGTAGGACTTGTTAGCATTTTGAATGTCGTCACTATCATATCTAACGCCTTGTTTCTGTGTTGCAGGTCTTACTCCTCAGCGTTGGAAAAAGACAAGTTTATCTGAGGAGTTCAAATTCACTTGCATCCTTGTCTGCCGTCGGAACAAGAAAGATAGGACGTTCGAGTACTTGAACAAGCCTAGTTGTCGCCTTGCCTCGGGGTTAATCACTACTCCCCATCACTTACGAGCTCAAGTCGCTCATCCAGCAGGTATACTTGTTACACGTTTGAACTTTTGATTTGTATCTTTGAAAAGTTTCTAACTCTTTTTATGTCTTCTTGGTACTTGCAGCTGCTGAGGTTACTATTGCCATTCCTCCATCCTTCAGAGTCCTAAATCAGAGATTTGGAATGGCCCGAACCAAGAGAGACCCCCCATCTGTTGTGTTAGCTGCTCAACAGGCAGCCAAGACGAAGAAAGGGACGGGTTCCGGTCCCAGCACCCGATCAGCTGCTCCCCCACGAGTTCCACGTACCGATGATCGTCAAGCCCCCAGTGGCTCCCCTGGTGGTGGTAGCCGACGTCTACACCGGGGTGACGGTTCACGTGTTGAGCATGAGGAGGAGGCTGCCAAGAGGGCACGGGTTATGAGAGCCTCGGGTTTCGGTGGCTCTGGCCGTGTTGAGGCTTCGGAGCCTACACTTCCGGTCTCAGCCGGTACCTCCACTGCCCCCGCACCCATCCGCTCTGTTGGGCAGTTGTCGGATATCTTCATCCTGGGATGGGATCATGATCGAGCAGCAGGGTATGACTATCGAACTTCTCACATATTTGTACTTAGAAAAGTTTTGAAATTTTTCTAAGTGTTTTCTTGTTTGAACCTTTATGCAGGTATGATCCTTCACGTTATCAGCACCGCAGCCCAGCAGTTCATCAGTTTGCCCTTGCTCGGCCTCCGAAGTCCCTCAACGAGCTTCAAGGTCCCCTTCGGAGAGCTGTTAAGTCTGTCCCCCGTCATTGGACTCATCTTCAAGAAGCGATTATGCAGCACCAGTCGCTAACCGACAACATCCGCACGGCTATGCATCATTCGAGTGGTGCTCTCATCACTGCCCAGCGCACCATCGAGCAAGCCCTGACTTTAGAGAAGTCTTATGCGGTGTTGAACGACACTTTGAGGAAGGAGAGGGACGAGATGAAGAAGAAAATCGCCACTTTTGAGGCTAAGGCTAAAGCTTCTCTGGATGCCGAGCAATCGGCCATTGCAAGTGCTGAGAGGTCCCAGACCGAAGCTGATGGTCTTCGGGCTGAGTTGGCAAGTGTAAGGGCTCAACTGGAGGAGGGTCGAGTGGCTCGAGGAAAAGTGGCCGAGTTGAAAAGAGAACTCCAAGCCACTCAGACCCAGCTGGTCGAGCACAAGGCTGCACATACTGAGTGCTACAGTGCTAATGCTGTAGCCGACATTCGAGCCGAATCATCTGACTTCAGGTCATTTATGCCTTCGCCGAGAACCTCCGAGCCTACCACCATGCCGTTGGTGAGAATTAAGACCCTTGGACTGCCCTGAAGAAAGAGTTTACCGACTTCCTCACTGAGCGTCCTCTCAAGGAGGGTTTGGTGGTTGACATCGGTGATCTCGAGGAGATGGGCGTCGACCTTAGTGTCGTGCCTCCCACTCTTAAGATCATTGGTGGAAATTATCCCCCTCTTCAGATTGATGTTGAGGATGATGAAATGGTTGACACCGAGGGTCTATCGCCGATTGCTGTTCTTCCAGGTCTCTCCCCCCAGGGTGCCGGCGAGCAGGCGGGCGACCAAGCTGGCGAGCAGCAGGGTGCTTGACCATCTTTTGCCTTGAACTTTTTTTGTCTTTGGTTTTTACTTATAACTTTTTTGCTTCTTCGCCCTCGAAGGCGCCCCATATGTATTTGAATTCCTTTTGTCATTAATGAACATGCAGTTTCCTTTCGATCGAACTTGTTTGTGTCTTTAGTAACGTTTGTGTCTAAGTTATTTATTGCTCGTTTTTGTGTATGGTGTTTTAATTGATTAGTCTTACTTTTCCTTTTGCGGAATTGCGAATTTACACCTTTATTTTCCATCTTTTTCGATGTGGGCTTATTGATTGGTAAGGACTCCCTTTTGTCGGTTATATCCGTAGGGTTAGTCTCAATACCTAGCCTTTATTTTTTACTTGTAATCTTTTTGAGCTTATAACTTGAGACGTCTTTCGATACACCATCTCGAAAGGAAACATCTTCTTTATTCAACATAATATGACCTTACAGGCTTGACTTTCTCTAAAACGAACCTGCTTGCCCCTATACATGTTGTGCGAGCAAGGTTTCAAAAGAAAATTTGTACAAGTCTTTATTGGTAGAATTTCTTGAGATGTGCCATGTTCCAGGTGTACGACGAAGGGTTGCCTTGCATATCTTCCAAGTCATATGTCTCATTCGACCAGCTCTTCGTCACTTTGAACGGACCTTCCCATCTTGGACCAAATACTCCTGTAGGAACCGCCAATATCCGTCTCATCACCAAGTCGCCAGCCTTGAACCTTCTATCCTTGACCTGTGAGTTGTAATACTTTTCTGCTCATCGTTTGTAGACGACATTTCTAAGCTCCGCCGAAGTTCTTGTCTCTTCAATCAGATCCTTTTCCACACCCATATCATCTTCGTTTGTTTCTTCATCATACCTGATTATCCTCCACGTCTGATGTTGGACCTCTACCGAGATGACTGCTTTGACTCCAAAAGCCATGGTAAACGATGTCTCCCCGGTACTTGTTCTATAAGACGTCCTATAGGTCCATAGGACTTCTGGCAGCTCGTCGGCCCAACTACCCTTTCTTTCCTCCAACCGGATCTTCAGAATGTGTTTCAAGATCTTGTTCACAGCTTCGACTTGTCAGTTTGATTGAGGATGATATGGTGTGGAGTAATGTTTCTTGATGTCCCATGATGTGCAGAAATCTCTTAGCTTATTCCCATCAAACTGTCTTCCATTATCTGTGACGATAGACTGTGGCAACCCAAATCTGCATACCAAGTTTTTCCAAATGAAACTTATCATTTTTTCCTGGATTATCGTCGTTAAAGCTTCTGCTTTGGCCCACTTAGTGTAATAATCCACGGCCACTACTACAAATTTTACTCCACCTTTTTCGGGAGGGAATAGGCCGATCAAGTCGATACCCCATTTAGCAAATGGCCATGGACTATATACAGATTTTAATTCTTGCTCCGGGGTGTGAATACTTGGAGCAAACTGTTGGCACTTCAGACCTTTTTTAGCATATTTGATAGCATCCTTTCGCAGCGTCGACCAATAGTACCCTTGCCTAATAGTCTTGTAGGCTAGGGCTTGCCCCCCGGCGTGGCCTTCACATATTCCTTCATGGATTTCTTCCAACACTTTTTGACCTTCCTCCGGGGAGAGACATTTG
Organism: Prunella vulgaris; assembly: GCA_026898435.1. NCBI lineage: Eukaryota > Viridiplantae > Streptophyta > Magnoliopsida > Lamiales > Lamiaceae > Prunella > Prunella vulgaris. The sequence goes on from JAPKLY010000572.1 coordinate 5,959, forward strand.
AGTAATGGCAAATAGATCCCCCTTTTGTACAACTGTCCTTCGACCATCGTGTATCTAGCAGCTTGCTTCACAACCCGTTGTACTTCCCACGGATCTCCCGGCTGCTCTCCACTAGTTAAGTATTTAGCAATGGGTGTACGCCAGTCATCCATCATTTGTTGGTGGCTCACTATTTGTTGCCCCCTCTTCAACACTTGATTAATATAATCAAATGTTGAAGGATTCATTAGCTTTGTGACCACCACCTCCGAGATACTTGGTTGTTCAGTGCTTGTAGCTAGACGAGCTAGAGCATCCGCTTGTGTGTTCTCTAGCCGGGGGATCTTCTCAATGTATACTTGATCGAACTTGGATATAAGGTGTGCGACGATCCTTTGGTAGATGATCATTTGTCGATCCTTTACCTCGTATTCACCTCAGACTTGAGATACTATTAGCTGCGAATCCCCGAAAATTTGAAGTCTGGTTGCCCCCATAGCTAATGATAGTCTCAATCCCGCAACAAGTGCTTCGTATTCGGCTTCGTTGTTGGTTGCTAGGAAGTTGAATCTTATTGCTGAGGTGAATACTTGCTTGTCGGGACTCACCAGGACAACACCTGCACCTACTGCGGAACTTGTTGCTGAGTCGTCTACGTAGAGGTGCCATGGGTATATACGTCCCCTAGTCGGATCTTGAGGGTAGGTCAGCTCTACTATGAAGTCTGCTAGAGCCTGCCCTTTGATCACTGTTCGGGGAGCGTAGGTTGTTGGGAAACCCCTTATGTTTTGATGACATTAAAACCAGCTGACCTTGGGAAGTCAGCTGGTGTCAGATTAGATCAGCTGAGGTGAAAGTCATCAGGTCAGCTGATGTCAGGTCAGCTGAGGTCCAGGTCAGCTAATGTCTGGTCAGCTGATCAGCTGAGGATAAATCAGTTGAGGTCAGACTAGCTGAGGTGCAGAAATTAGACAAGGCCTTATCAGTAGAGGAGCACAACAGATAAGCTGAGACACGTTCAGGACAGTTATGACTCAACATACCAGCTGAGCCCTGAACATATCAGACGAGGACCACCAGCAGCAGCTGAGGTCGTCTGAAGCTGTTGCATAGAAGATCTATTTACAGAAAGTCAACCATGTCAAAAGGACAAGATCACATCAACGGCTAGAAGATTTCCAGATTCATAGGCAATCAATCAAGTCAATCAGATTGAAGATCAAGCCAAAGATGGAAAGATATCAACCTGGAAATCAAGAATCAATCAATCACTCTGATTGATTGATTACATATTTATAGGGATTTCAAAGCCTAGTCAACTCTAACGGCTAGTTTTTGTTACCTATAAATATGAGTACAAGAGAGAAAAATAACAATGATCCTACGAGCGATTACACTAGCAGATAGGCTACACTATTTTTTCTCTATACACAAACACGTTCACACATTTATTATCCATTTGTAAAGACTTTGTAGAAGTCGATCAGTTAGTTGCAAGTGTGCACTAACAAGAGTTGTAAGAGAGTTTTCTCTAGAAGGTTGTAAGGAAGGAAGTAAGTGAGTAAGAGAGCCCTTCAACTCCAAGTTGGATTGAGGAGAGTGGATGTAGGACAGTTGGTCCGAACCACTATAAATCTCATGTTTTTCTTGCTTTATTTATCTGCTCTTACTTGCTGCACTGAAGGATAAAAAAGGTTTTCTAATTAAAAAGGATTTAACTAAAAACATTTCCGCACACTATGATCACTGCGCACTCAGCTGATTTTATAGTCAGCTGATTTTCAATACAAGGAGACTCAAAGTCTTCTTTATGGACCAACATAGGTTATACCATATTGGCTGACCTCTAGTGACCATTTTAGCAATCGTCCAGCAGTGTCGAGTCTGTGTAAGATTTGCCTTAAGGGGAATGTCGTTAAGACTTCCACCTGGTGGTCGAAGAAGTAGGGCCGGAGCTTCCTTACGCTCATCACCAATGCGTATGCCAACTTCTCCATTGGGGAATATCGCAGCTCTGCCTCATGTAACACTTAGCTGACATAGTAGATTGGCAGGTGTGTTTTGCCCTCCGCACGTACTAAGGCTGAGCTTATGGCCATCTCCGATGCTGCCAGGTACAAATATAACTTTTCTCCTGGGACGGGCTTCGACAGGATTTGGGGGTTGCTAAGATAGCTTTTTATATCTTCGAATGCCCTTTGACATGCATCAGTCCAAACATAGTTATTTTTCTCGGTTTCTTATGCAGATGCCTTTGCCTTTGATGGACTCAAAGAATGGCCTGTTCTTGTCTCCGGATCTGGATATGAATTTGTTCAATGCTGCGAGACATCCCGTGAGTCTTTGAACAACTCGTACGTCCTTCGGTGGTCCCATCTCTAAAATACATTTGACTTGTGAAGGGTTGACTTCAATGCCCCGTTGGCTCACCAGATGCCCCAAGAATTTGCCGGACTGTACCCCAAAACTGCTCTTCTTTGGATTAAGTTTCATGTTATATGTTCTCATGATGTCAAACGCTTGCTTGAGGTGCTCCAAGTGATCTTTCTTTCTGAGGCTCTTTACCACAATGTCATCGACATAGACCTCCATAGTGTCGCCAAGGTGTTGATCGAACATCTAGTTGACAAGTCTTTGGTACGTGGCGTCGGCGTTGATTAACCCGAAGGGCATCCTCTTCCAACAGAACAAATTTTTATTTGTGTAGAAAGCTGTATGTTCTTGATCATCCGGGTGCATGACAATCTGATGATAACCTGCAAAGGCATCCATAAAAGTCTTTATTTCATGTCCTGCCGTGTTATCCACCAGCTGGTCTATGTGAGGCAACGGGAAGTTATCCTTTGGACACGTGGCGTTGAGGTCTGTAAAGTCTATACTGAGTCTCCACGTTCCGTTCGGCTTCTTGACTAGGACGGGATTTGCCACCCATTGAGGACATAGTGCCTCCTTTATAAGCTTATTGTCCAAAAGCTTCTTCACCTCGCCGGTCAATGCTTCATACTTATCAGGTCCATACTTCATTCTCTTCTGGCGGATGGGCTTCTTTGTGGGGTCAATGTTGAGGCGGTGACAAGCATGTTCTACCGGTATACCCGTCATGTCCTCATGTGACCATGCGAACACATCGAGATTGGCCCGAAGGAACTCCTCCATTCTGCTTCTGTAGGGTTCTTCTAACTCTGCCCCAATAAAAAGTTCTAAGTCCTTTTTATTGGTATCTACCTGTATGGACCTCAAGTCTTCGACTGGAGTGGCACGTCATTTTTTGTCCTTCCATCTTGGATCATCGATGGGCCCTTCCAAACGCATATCCATCTCCATCGAGATTGGCTCGTAACCCAGCCGGGGCTCAACATCATCCAACTCACTTGTTTGACCCTCCGGTGCTGGTTTCGCATCATCATCCGCTCCGGTTACCGTTGTTGGCATATCACCTCGACCCTCCGCATTATTTTCTGTCTGCCCCTCGGCCTGCTGACCTCGTAAGGGTATATCATCTATCTCCAACTCCTCCTGCGTTTGATCTACTTCCATCATCTCGGTCTCGATGGAGATAGCATCCAAGATGTTAGGTTCATCTAGGGAGTGTTGAGATGCTATGTTTTCATATACAAACACCTGGGTAACAGGCTTCTTCAGAGTCAATAAGCATTCTCGTGCTTTCATCTGGTCTCCTTTAATTGTACTTGCACCCTTAAGTGTTGGGAATAATGCAATAGTAGTAAGTAGAACATGCGGCCTTGAATTCCGAAATGAAGGGGCGGCCGAGGAACCCGTTGTAGGAGGATGGTTGATCTACGACTAGAAAATCTAACAACCTAGTCATCCTCCTCTCTGGGTCCTCAAGCGCTACAAGTTCTACAAACATTCTTATTATACCTAGTGGGACGGTCACAGCCTCTCCGAATCCCATTATTTTGTGATTACAGTCTTCTATATAGGACTCGTAATCTCCTAGCTGATCTAGTATCTTCTTAAACAGGATGTTCGTGTATGCTCCCGTATCCACTAGTAGCCGGTGCACCTTTGTGTTCATAATATTGGCACTGATAACCAGGGAGTCGTTGTGCGGTGTTATAATTCCTTCGAGGTCTGCTTGTGAAAAGACCAAGTCTACAATTGGCTTAGCTGATGCTTTCGATCCGGACCCCGTTTCTTGTACTTGGTTAACTGCCCGGATCTCTGCTTTCTTTTGCCTTTTTTAGGCTGGGCGTCCATCAACCATCCCTCCGGCTGTGCCAATTTCCTCGAGCACCAAAATTTCACGGTTGGGCTCTTGATGAGTAGGAACCACTGGCGGACCCCGACGCATTTGTCTGTTCGGAGCCCTTTCCGTCTCATCATCATCTTCATCATCCAAATCCGCTTGTCTTGGTTGCCGTTGTCTCTTCCCCGGAGCTTTCTTAACGAATTCGGCAAGCTTCCCGTCTTCGTAGAACTTCCACAGTTGTTTTAAGAGGTCTCAGCACTCACTGGTGAAGTGTTCGATACTCTGATGATAAGCACATAATTTGTTTGGGTTTAACTTGCTTCGATCTCGTCGGATCCTCCGGGGTGCAGCCAACATCTCTTGATCTTTCACAGCTGTGAAGACGTGGTCGATTATGGTAGTTAGCACCTGGTTTAACTTTTTTTTGTACTCCGCTGTCTCTCCAAATGATTTTAGATTTTTAGGAGCCTTATACCCACTTCCTCCGGGTTTCTTGCCACTCTTCTTCTCATCTGTTTCCGTGCCCAACTGTCTAGCCATAGCTTCTTGCATTGCCACATATATACCGGCCTTGTGGCGGAACTCTGCGTATGTACTAGGACTAGCTAAATGCATCTCTTTCCACAAATCCATTCCTTTACGCAGACCCGCCATAACCGCAACAATCTTGGTGTCATCACTAACTGATTCTCCCTCCAAAAGGATCCTATCGAATCATTCCAGATATTGCTGGTCCGTCTCTTCCACCCCTTACGAGATATTGGCCAGTCAATGTTTCTGTGTCAGGTACGTTCTAAATCCCGAGAAGTGGGATATGAATTCTTGGGTCAACTGGCCAAACGATTGGATAGATCCGGGTGCTAAGGCTGAGAAACATCTATGTGCACGATCTCCAAGAGTTAAAGGGAAATTCCAGCACTGTGTCGCGTCTGACGGCCCCATGGAGATCATGTAGTCAGCATATTTCGAGATGTGGACCTTGGGGTCGGACTCTCCTTCGTACAGTACCAGTGATGGAAACTGTATCTTCTTTTGGATTGGTGCCGTGAGGATGGTTGTAGATAATGGTGAAATCGGGAGGGAAGTGTATGTCTCGACTCTGTCCTTGGTGGCCACCTGTTGTTGCAAGTCCCCCACTGCCTTTTTTAACTTCTCTATCTCCAAGATTGACGACCCCTGAGATGATCCCCCTCCTCGAGGCTGTTCCGGGTGCACCTCATTTTGATGTGCTACCCCCGGCAGTCCCTCACTTCGGGCGACCTCCCGGTGTGGTCATTGGAGGTTACTTGCAGCGTTTAGGCCCAACCTTTCAGATGCCCGTCTCCTTAAACATTCTTGAACGGGCCTACGTTGATGTCTTATGTCTGACTCACAAAGCTCCTGATGCTGGGAATACCCGGACCTTCCACTCCCGGAATAATAACTTGGCTCAACATGCCTATCACCTTGTGGCCCTTGATGTCTGGGTTGTTCTTCTGTTCGCCCAGCTGGTCGCCCAGATGCTTGACCATCTGGTCGCTGGTCTGATCATCTAGGTTGGGGTCCTAGACGATCACTCATCTTTTGTTTGCCCTTTGAATTCTCCGGGGCGACACTTCCACTGCTAGCCTCCTCTTCATGGTAACTCGTCCGTGTCTCATGCCTTGTCTCCGTCAGGTCAACTTGGATCATAGGCTGACGAGTCACCACCACCTGTTGCCTTTGCATTTGCTGCAACATGGCCATCGCCCTCTCGATGTCTTTGGGCGTCTTTACCATCGACTCCAAAGTGTCTTCAATTTGAGGTCTAATTGGTGCCACTGGTAAAGCCGGGACACGGGCTTGTCCAACATGTTAGCGTCCTGAAGGTTTCTTTCCCTTCCACCTTCGACTTGTCGAGGTGGTACGAGATTCATCATGGGAATCATCGTATGTACGTCTCGTCATTTTGGTGAAATTGTGTTGAGAAATAAATTCCTAAGAGAAATATTTTCTAGTTCGTGTTCTCGAAAATAAAGAGTTTTTCTCGAAAACACTTACGCTTGAAGATTACCCTTTTGTTCTTCACACAATTCACCAAACTTGAAGGGTTGTTCTTGAGAAAACGAAGAACGAATGTGAATTCTATGATCGACGGAGGTCAGGCCCTCCTTCTAGCGCCAAATTGTTGAGCAATTCTTATAATGGAAAGTTTATGTGGCTAATTAATCTTATGGAATCACTCAATCAATAATCAAAGATATGATCTTGGTTAATTATAAGGATAATAGAGAGAATTGTAGAGAGAGAAATTCTTGTGATATCTCTTTTGTGTAGGAAATTTCAGATCCTTCCAAATGAGAAATTTACAACTATTTATACCATCCTATGATTGAGGTGACATTATTTTAAGCCACATGGCTTCTGATGGTGACAAGTGTCCTCCACTTGTCACCACCTTAAGGACTCGTCCAACTAACTCTAACCCTAACGACCTATGCTCTTTGGACATCTTGTGTCTTCATTCCTGGGAGCAACGGGTCAACCAGCTGGGCGAGCAACATGGCGAGCAGATGGGCGAGCACCTTTAGGCTTGACCTCGTGGCTTGATGCCAAGGCGAAGAGTAGGTGGGCGAGCATGGTGGCGAGCACCTTTAGCTTGATCAAGTGGCTTAATGCCTCGCCACCTCTGAGTTAGGCGAGCAGGTTGGCGAGCAAGGTGGTGAGCAACTCGGATATGGCCACGTGGGCTTGTTGTCTTGCCATCCTTGAGTCATCGTGGCAAGCAACATGGCGAGCAACTTGATCTTGGCCTCGTGGGCTTGATGCTTCGTCACATCAGGGCTCGGGAACACAAGTTGGCGAGCACCTCGGCGAGCACTTAGGAGAGCAAGCTATGTGATGGCCACGTGGGCTCGTTGCCTTGCCCACCTTGGAATCAGGCAAGCAGCTTAGCGAGCAACCTGTCCTTCAGCCTGTTTATACTTTAATCTCTCTTCAATCATGAAAGTTAATTCCCTTTATCAACAATTACCTTATTTAGGAGAAAAAACAATGTTATGTACCTCATTTGTTCTAATTGCATACAATAATTACTATATTTTTATCTCATTTCCATTACCATTGAAGAATTTCATACCAAGCGCCATCTAAGTTGTTGCAAGCAATATTCTGCATCCTTTCAATATTCTGTAGGAATCCGCTTGAAAAAGATATTTTCATTTGCTTTTTCTCTCTCTCTCGCTCTCCTCTCTTTTTCTCATCGCCATTTCTTATTTTCCTTTAATTTGTGTGATCTTTGAATGGAGGATATCAAAAGAATATATAGAAAATAGTAGAGTGATATTTTGGTGTTTAAATCAAATGTGAGGTATTTTGTAACCGTTTCTTTAATTGTTTAGGGGTGTTGAACTTGCTGTCGAGGAAAGAGAGAGAGAGAGAGAGAGAGAGAGAGTGCAACAGTTTTGGCAGCTTGCAGGACATTGTGTTGAAGAGCTTACAGAACTAAGGTTTCTGCCTTCTAGAATTCTTTCATTAAGGTGGTGTTTGGTAGTATATAATAAAATAGGAGAGATAATAATATAATTGAGATATTATTACTGATTTCAAAATATTATTGCTTGGTAGGGAAGATAAATAGAGTGATATTATTTACTTCTCATTGCTTGGTAGGTAATACAAAACTTAGTACAATTTTTATATTGTTGCTTGGTAGACCATACAAATTTAATATGAGGGATACTCAATTTACTGAATTACCCTTGACCTAATTCACAAACACCACACATATCTCATCTGAACCATTCCATCCCCTTCTGCAATTCCTTTCGATCCATTGCACCCATTCGATGACTATCTGAAATTGGCCCAAATTAATCGAAGTAAAAATATGGTTTAGAGTTTGTTCGTGCAAGAACTATGATTTACACTGTACATCGAGCAAAAAGTAACAGGGGTCTTGAAGTTTGAATGTCAACCACAACGATCTAGGGTTTCTTGTAACAAGAAGGTATTATGTTAATCGTTTCTAGGATTCAAAGTTTTTC
>JAPKLY010000572.1:14164-45312 GCA_026898435.1 Prunella vulgaris
GTACAATCAATTCCTTTAAACCCAATATCTAGCTTCAGCGCCACGGGCGGCACGCAACTATGCCTTTAATCGAGTGAACGAGTGGACTTGAGCGCAGCTCGCCTCCAAGGTAGGGACTGCTAGGATTTCTCCCAACAATTTTTTTCTTTTTATGTTCATAGCTGTTGTTTTTAGGGTCTTTTTTGTGCAAAAAATAAATGGATTCTCGAAAATTGATTCGTCTTTTTTTTTTTACAGATATCGGCTTCTTGGTTGTTGCGGGTAATATCTCTGGGAAGTGAAGAACAAAACTCCTTGCTTGTTGCAAGTTATAGAAATCGGTTTTTTTCTTGTTCTTGTAATATTTCTTTATTGAACAGAAATCCTCTCGAAGCAATCTCAAGCTCCAATTTTTGCAATACTTATTAATTGTTGTTAAAAGTTCAATCGAGGATGTTATTTATGCTTATAATTGTATGCAAATTGGCAATAAAAGATGTAGAATTGAAAAAAACCTAAATACTCATTCATGTATTCATATGTGTTTGTATTTGAAGAGTGATATTCATATGCTATAAAAGTGTGATTCATGTTCCATTAATGAAGTTGTACCAGTGTGATTTATGTTCCATTAATAACCTCCTTTCATATTATATTTTTTGCCAAATAATCTAAAGTCCTGAGTCTTCATCACTCTTCTTGTGTGTACTTGTTTCTAAGTTAGACCTGAAAGCATTTAATGGCAGGACCTTTTGTTATCTTGATGTCTTAGTTAAATTGCAACCATATATTAGTTTCATGTCATGCTTAAATTGAAACCATTATAATTTGTTGTTTCTATATTCTATTAAAATGTTATGTTTTTATGCATTTCAGTGTTTTTTCAATTCCCCTCACCAAAATACATATTCAACAGCTTGTTGAACAATTCAAAACTTTTTAATAATGAGTTGTATGTGGAATTACTATTTTGTAGTGGTGATCTTGTTAAAAGGTTATGGAGTGTGAAGGTAGCAGCTCTGGGGTGTCAAAGAAAGGAAAAAAGGTTACTTCAACGAGAAGGACTTGGAATCAACAGGAAGAACAACTCTTAATGGAACAACTGAAGGAGCTCCTTACAAATGGACATTGGAAATCGGATAACGGTTTTAGGCCGGGTTACCTACAAAGGTTGGAACAAATGATGCGTGATAAGATACCAGGAACTGACATTCGTGCATCGCCACACATTAACAACAGAGTAACGATTTGGAAGAGACACCATTCCGCCCTACAAATTGCTTTAGGTGGCACTGAAAGTGGTTTCAACCCTGTCACTAAAGTCATTGATGTATCGGATGTTTCTTGGGCGAAAGCTGTTCAGGTATTGGTATTTCAATGGTATTTATCAAGGGTATTTACGCTTTACTTTTATTTATATGTTTGTTGGCCATATTAATGATTATTTGTTCTTTTTGGAACAGAAAGAACCAACCGTTTCAGGAATGCGCTATAAACCTTGGCCCTTCCACTATAATTGGATCGAGGTTTTTGGGTGTGATGGAGCAAATGGTAAGACTGTCGAGGATGTCGTTGATGCTGTGGACGAGTTTGTGAATGATGACAACCAGGTCACCTGTGATGAAAGTGTCCCTACATTCAATGAGTGTCTCAATGATGATCCTAATGTAGCAACTGAAATGGACGTTGAGAGCCAGAGCCCTACAATAGACACAACAAAGGTAACGTCGATGAAGAAAAGACCATCTGCATCAACATCTTCCAATAACAAAGAACTCTTTGATGGTCTGTCTGTAATCTTCAAAGAATCCGATGAACGTGTCGTAGATATGGTGAAACACATCGGAAGCGAGTCACAAGTTCCTCAGGTGAAACCAAGTTTGTATAAAATGGTTGAAAAAATTCCTGACCTATCGTTGGACGAACAACTTGATGTTTGTGAGAATCTCTCAAAAAACCCTGCTCGTCTTGAGATGTTCATTGGCTTTCCAGAACATGCTCGTCCATGCTACGTTCGTCGATTGCTAAATGGGGATTTCAACAAGTAAAAATTGTTAATCGTTAATTTAGGTTATTAATTATTTTGCTGTTACCTGATGGTACTTGAACTTATAACTATTTTGTTGTTAAATTATATTACTTGAACTTATTACTATTTTGTTGTAAACAATGGTGCCTATTATTACATATTTTGGGTTGTTAGAGTGGAATCAGTGGTGAAATTTACACTTTTTTCATATTGTATCCTGCTGTAAAGTTTGAGGCCTAGTTTATGCGACATAATTTTGGCCATATATAGTTTTTCCCAGCTGTTAAATGTGTGACAAGTAGGACGATTTTCACCATATTAACATTGTACAGACATCACTGAGAACATTCTACATACTGCATAACATGTTTTGGTGTAAAAATTTGCATGAAAGACTATATGGTTTTGTGCTTAGAACATCACATGATTTTGGCCATTTTAACATTCTACAAACATCACAGGGAATATTCTACGTACTGTATAATATTTTTTTTGTAAAAATTTGCATAACATTCTACATGGTTTTGTGTGTAGAAAATCACATGGTTTTGGTCATATTAACATTCTAGAGACATCACATGGGACATTCTATATATTGCATATATAAAGGTCGACTTTATTTATTGGACGGATTGAACATAGTACACAATAGAGTTCAAACAACATTACAAAGTGCGGGAAATAAAAAAACATAACATGCAATATAAATAGTAAAATAAAAGGCATGGAACGTAAGCTACCCAAATAAAGATACTAGACATGCAACATAAAGTAAAATAAGACACTAGGCGAAGGTCGACCTATTAATACACTACTCCAGTTCCCAAAGCTTCAACCACGTCTACCTTGGAACCAAAACCATTTTATGGGTGACATGTTAGAATGGGACGATTGTGAACTAGTTGATGCCATCGCCGACATAGTTGGTTGTTGAGATGAACGTAGAACATACCTCCTTGGAGGGCGTTGATTCGGAGCTTCAGAATTACGAGGTGCATTTTGTGAAACCACACTCGATTGATCATAGGCCTCATCGAACAATCTCCTCTCAACAGCAAGATGAGGACCAACCATAGAAGAAACCATTTCCTCACTTGAGTCGGATATTGTTATAACAGGTTGTGTAGCATGAACAGGTGCTGGAAAATGGTCATTACTAATGTTAATCACATGGGATAAGAGTTTCCCTGAGATGGACTAATTGGAATAGAACTTTGTGGAAGAGGTTCTGGTTCAACTTTTTTGAATAAAATGTCCAAACCGCGATATTCGAGCTCTCCATCATAGTAGTAAGCCTTGGCAAGATGATTATGCTGAAAAAAAAAATTTAATGAGATGCCAAAAAAATTTATTTATAACAAATAACTAAATAAATACCTTAAACAAGAGTTTCCATGTTGATTCATTAGCATGCACGGTGTTGAAATCAGTATCCCAATAAACATCATATCCAGCAGCCAAGACATCACTGAAAGTTTCGTACCGTTCTTGAAGAAGATTGAGCCTAGCCACAACATCCTCATATGAGAAAGTCTCACCATACACCTCATTCACCTCACCAATTGCAGTTGCAATTGCATGGTAGTTTTGTTCTGATCGTCTCACCCAGTTGCCTTTACGATATTGCTCTACTAGACAAGCGACAAAGAAACTATCCAAAACTTTGCTCCATTTTCTTGAGTAGAAAAATTTGGATTGTGGGGGAATATTTTTTATAGGCATTAGGAATTATATTTTTTTGTGTGTAGAAATGAAGTTGAATATGGTGAAAGTTTGGGGAATTACATTACGTATAAATAGAAAGGTGGTATGGGTTGATGAGCACTCACATGCAAATAGTAAACACTACTACATAATAGGAAAGATTCTTCTTCCACTCACATGTCATACACAATTTAACATATTTTGAATTTGTAGTCCCAATGTCTTACACAATTTGTCCATATTCTGTCAAATAATGTAAGAAGCATACAAAGAAATTTAACTTCACATCAAATGTAATACTTTATTCGGCCAGTGTCACAAAATGGTGGCAACTAAAATCCAAAACAAGTTACATTATTTAAACATCCACGCTTTCTAATGAAATGAAATCAATAACATCCATGTCATCTACTAGACATTGCACAGATGATAATTCGAAAGTTACTTGGAAAAAATAAATAAGACCAGTGAATTACAAATGACAAATAACTTCTACAGGAATCACACTTGTTGTTTTCTCACAAATAGTTTAAATAAAAAAACTACAATAATCCTCCATCATCTATCCATTAGTCCTCCACATTTGGTACATAGAGTTTGTAAGCTCTTCTCTCCAATTATTAAACTCGGTCGATGATTCTACCGTATCGATGATATCAGCCAGCTGTGATTCACTCTCATCAAGTGGGTTTTGTTCGACTATTTCTTCTACTGGATCCACAGGCATCACAGATCGTACGAAATTATGAAGCAAGAAGCACGCCATTATTATCCTAACTTGTGTCTTGATCGGATAATATGAGGGGCTCCTAAGGATTCCAAATCGATTATTTAGCACACCGAAGGCACACTCAATTACGTTACGTGCCCTAGTGTGTCTCATATTAAAGTGTTCGTGTGCATTAGTTGGACGATTGTGATTCGGACCCCATTCTTTCAAGTGATATCGACATCCCCTATACGGTGCTAGAAATCCCTCTGAATTGGTATAACCATTATCACAAAGATAATATCGACCTTAAAACATGCATGATAAAATGGAAAATAAAAATTAGAATAATCTCCCAAATAATTTAATACTATGCAAGAACAAATAGTATGAATGTACATTACCCTATGGGACCTTCAACCCGTTCGGCCGAGAAACTGCATCTCAAAGAACTCGAGAATCAGCAGCTGAGCCTTCCCACCCAGGAAGAAGATATACAAACCTCATCTCCGTGTCACACACTCCAAGTAAGTTTGTGGATATCCGCCCTTTACCAGTTCTGTATCGAGCTTTGTCATTCGGAGCAACTTAGAGGTCAATATACGTTCCATCGAGGGCACCTAGACAACCCTGCATTTATGCGGATTAGGCATGTGGTTATTCTATGATGTTTTTATCAAATCTAAAATACATATTGATAATTTACCTTGAACCATTTCCACCTTGGGTTCACAGAATCATCAGGAACAGGAGTAGGATTGACCAAGAAGAGATTGTGAAGTTTCAAAACAGCTTTCAAGACAATTTTGACATAATGATGTACTGTTTGACTCGAACGTTGATAATCGGTCCCAACAATACGTTGTTTTTTATGATGAGCTAAAATAGATAAGAACATAGATACTTGTTCTTCCACACACACATACTTTTGATCAGTTAAGCCACCCAATTCACGTAGCAAGTAACATAGTTGGGCAAAAGTGTTGTGATCCATTCTGAGATTCGATATGCAACTAGGATCGCCTATCAAATACTGCCTACTCAATTTCTGTATTTGATCGGGTATTTTATCTACCATACTGTACGATTGTCGTTGCCTTACTACTCACGATGTTTTCATAAGAAAAAAAAATGTGCTAAGATAAAGCACAAATTTTTTTTCCTACGCTGTACTCGTTCTACCAACAAAAATAATATTAATTTCCTCTTTGTCAATGACAACATGGTAGACGATACTTCTATACCTAAAACAAAGAAGATATAAGCCACATTTAATAACCTTTTGTCTAATCACACATAAAAGTGTTCGTGTGCAAAAAAATTACATGTTTTACCTTTTTCGGGAAGAAGGGAAAAAATGATTTTTCAAGATCTGAAATACCAAGAAAAGTGGGACCAGGATGACAAATTCACTTCTGCATTTGTAGAACTATAAAAATATTCTAAACATGAACAATCAAACAATGCATATAAGAGTAAACAAGCTAATAGATACTGCCCAAAAAACTAATAGATACTGCCCAAAAAAACTACTTTGAATTGAAAACAAGTTATTAAGCAAAAACTTAGAAAATGGCTAAAGCTCAATATCCTGAGGAGTTAGCTTGAAACTTTGATTGTTAATTCTACAAGCTATAATAGCAGATAAGGAAAAAACCTAAACACCATCTTTGGAGATCAAACTAGGACTTTTGAACAAATAATAGCAAAAACATCATGACATAAATGAGGTAATTTACCATTATGCATACCTGCCCAACTCAAGTACTCTTCTTCCCTCTATCCATGTCTTGTGTTGAACCAACCATTCGGCAAATTCAAACGTGCCTGGCCAGAGGAGATTGGTATTTAATTGATGGAATGGAAATTCTCTAACAAGCAGTTACTGCATACAAGGCAATAACAAAAAAAAAATCTTGAAGAAAATGAAATAGCCATAAGATCTAAGATGTGCTTGCAGTCTTACAAGTAAAACTATCATTGCAGTATTATAATCATAAAGTTCAATAACTTTTTAGCATTAAGTTGATGCAGGTAAATGAAAATTTCTGCCATAACAATTGGGCAGACTCAAAAGGAACTCAATGGATCTATCTCTACTTTGCCTTCCTCTACTTCTTTCAAATCTGGACTAAACAAACTGTAGGATATAAATCCCAAACCTACTCTTCAATAGTTACATGTTTGTCCCTGATTCAGTATATCAAATAGAAGAACATATACCACATTTTTTTTGGAGGTTAACCTGAATAGGTTTTGCCCACCCTTCAATGGCCAACATTGCATCTTCTACATTAGAAGCTTCCGCAGATGATCCAACACACTAGATACATGGCTCATAATTTTTGTCCTATGCTATCAAATACCTTCTCAGTTCTCAAGAACAAACAATAGCTTAAAGCAACATGTAACTTTGATAAAACTAAGTTTTACTTGAAAACAATTGACTAAAAAAGAATGAATCACTGCTTCAGTTCACATCATTATTTATCATGCCATTTTTTTCCCAATAATACATTGCACCAAATCACAAATACGACAATGAAACTACTAATTTCTACCTATTGAAGTCGCATCATCATCGCCCATCCATTAAATTATAATTAAGAAGCTTTCTTATGCTTCTTTGCTATGAAATAACATCAAACTTCATCAGTGTTTCTATCTAAATATCAAAACTACAACAAATTTCGAATTTCAAATGGTAACATAAAAAACAATACTCTTGCAGATAATATTTATGAATTAAATATTTCTGGCAGTAATGCGTTGAAAATATACAGAAGGAATATGTACAAGAAAATATACATACAGAGGGGGAGATAGAGAGAGAGGGGAAGGGAGGGGGGGGAGAGAGAGAGAGAGACTTTACACATTGAATCCAGTAGAGGCTTCCATGTAAACTAGGGTTCAGTCGCAGCTGTCGAAAAATTCCAAACACCAAATCAATTGTTGGGAATTAAATTATTAACACAGAGGGAAAGAGGGATAGACAAAGAAAGTGTAAACCCTTATGAACCCTAATTACAAAGGTGAAGAGACCCAATAATCGATCCCCAATTACACAGACTAAAATACCTAACGTCGTCGTCTTCGCTCGCCTTCTTCAGCATACCATTGGAAGGAAGTCGTCTTTTCCAGCACCGTCGTCGCCGTGTTCGTTGATTGAGTGAGAAAGGCTTGGAGATGCTCACGTTTTTTTCAAATCGAAATTTGAAACAATTTGGGACCAAGGTATGGTGGGAAAACTGTAGAAGCAATACAAGGTTTATACCATCGATTTGGTGGTATAAATTTTGTTGAAGACAATAGTGAAAAAAACGTAATATTGGGCCAAGTTTTACCGGGTCGGCCGAATAAGATCTGGGTCCTTATTATAATTGTATGTCCTACCAAATAAGTGTGGTCCAAGATTAAAATGCGTATTATACACCTTTTATGGCCTACCAAGCATGGCCTAAAAGGTAACAATAACAAATTTTGTTTGAAAACCAATGTAATAGCAAATGGAAGATATGTTTTTTGTGAACAATCTATTTGACATATTTTGTAATAGATTGTAATATATTCTTTCTAAAATTTATAATAATTACTTCAGCTTGGTATATTTATTTTCTTTGTTATATGCTCTACAAAAAGAAAATGAGAGCTATGTTATGTGCTAAGTTTATGAGTTAGTATTGTATGAGTAATAAGATTTGAAATATTTTCTATGTAATTTTGTATTGGGATGAAGTGTTATTTGTTTATATAATGGCTTAGTCTTGTATGCATCAGTTGTACCGTGCAACTCAAGTTCATTTTTAAAAAGTTACACAAAATATTACTAAAAAATCACACATGTTATTATTGAAAAATGTATCTTTAATAGTATAACTTTTCAGTAATAATTTGTGTAACTTTTCAGTAATAAATAGTGTAACTGTTTAAAAATACACTTGAGTTAAACGGTGCAATTGGTGCACAAGAGACTTAGGCTTATATAATTTCATGTTTGGGCATTTGAGTGCATTATAAAGAATAGACAACTATTAAAATTGTTAGTAACCTCCATTGCAAATCAGTATTCATGTTTGATGATAAAGTAGGTATTATCGTTTGATGATGAATTGAAGGTACAAATCCACCAATTTCAAACTTTGCAAAATGCTATCTTTTGCAGGTTGTCCCCAAATTTAATTACTCCTTTATTCTTGAAATTGTATGCTTATATGTACATGTTCAGAGCATTTATATTAGTTGAATTCGTTGAAATCACATATTGTATCTAAAATTGCAACTTATTCCCTCTGTCCCACTATAAGTTGCTCGTTATTTTTTTATACAAATATTAAGAAGAATATAAAATATTGATACAATATAGACGATGTAATGGAGAAAAATAAAAAAATAATAAAAATAGTGTAAAAAGTCTTGAAAATAATAATAAAAAAGTGAATAGTAATTTTCAGAAAAAGTAAAAAAAACAAATGGGTAATATATAGTGGGACATATGAAAATGACAAAATGAGCAAACTTATAATAAGGCGGAGGGTGTATATGTTAAGGAAATTGTTTGTCTCTCTATTATAATTTAAGATTAACTTTTTTTCATGTTTATAGAGTTTTTGTCTTGTTAAAAAAATTGACAGAAAATTTGATAAAAATCCTAAATTTTTTTAAGACCTTTTGCTAAAAAATTCAAACTTATGAGATGAAATCAGTTAAAACTGAACTAACCGAATTAATCATTATAAGGAATCGAAACCGAATCATATTTATTAAAAATAAAAAAGACCGAAATCGAAAATTTCGGTTCGGTTTCGATTTCATACTGAAATAACCAAAATATTTGTAAAAAAGACAATATTTAATGTTACACACACGCGCGCGCGCACACACACACACACATATATATATATATATATTATGATTTGAAATGATAGATTTGATTATTAGAATTAAAAATTAAGATTTAAAAATATATAATGATATACATATATATGTATATCAATATATATAGTCATATATCCGTATGTATAGTATATAAAAATTATAAATTATATGTAATATATATAAGTATATATAGTAATATGAATATAATTATATTTCGGTTCGGTTTTTAGTTATATGGTTTTTTTACCTTAAAAATCGAAACCGAAACCGAAAACCATAATTTTGAATATTTAAAATCAAAACTGAATCGAGTACCAAATTAACCGAACCAAAAATAAAATTTATGTTCGATTTAATTCGGTTTTTCTGTTTTAACCAAAAAGTGTTCACCCCTACATATAAACTTAATTTAGAGTTTCCAATTGCATTCTTTTTCATCCTATCTTAGCATCATTTCATCATTACATTATGTGCATAATGCAATACAATCATCATCAATAGCTTATTGATCAATTGAACTCATGGAATTGATGTAAGAAACTTCACCAATCACCCTCTCTAGTGAACCTTCATCCATCAACAAATCCGTATGAGAAACAGCCTCAATCTTGATCACCTTAACCGACTCATTCCCCACCCCACCCCACGCCGCTTCCAAAGCCAACAAGCTCACCATATTCACCGTCCCATCCCCATCCCCATACACCACCTCATCACCCACCACCGCCTCCGCCGTCCTCACCCCGCTCCCCACCACACACGTGACGGGCACCCCCGGCGCCGGCAGCCTCTCCACCAACGGCAGCACGCGTGTCTCGTAAGGACGCACGCCCTCCGGGAATCCGATATCCCGGAGAAATTCCGGGATGTCGGAGCTGGAGTAGGAGCGCTGAGGCGTGACCACGATCGCTTTATTGTTAACGAATACAGCAGGGGACGGCAGGAGCCATAAATTGGCAGGGGAGCTCCTCTGTTCCTCCCTCACTAGCAATGGGTCGACCAAGGGCACGCCCAATGTGTTCCCCCACATGAAGGTCCGCATTTCGTCGACGGTTCCGCCCCACGGGGCGGAGAGGGCGACGAAATGTTTGACGTACTTTTGGCGCCAAGAAGTGGGGGTGCGGTGGAGGAGGTGGAGGGCGAAGAGGCCGCCTAAGCTGTGGGAAAGAAGGATGACGGGTTTTCCTCCATTTGAAGCGCTTGCTGATTGGATGAGGGTTTTGAGGTCGGAGAGGAATTTGGAGGCGACATGGGAGGGGTGGCCTTGTGCAGCCAATGCGTAGCGGAAGTCATAGGGTGCACCGAAGAGGTTTTCCCCGTTGATGTAGCCGATTTTTTCCAGGGATCTTACTAGGGGTTCCATGTATGATGTGGCTTTTCTGCAGGAAATACCAGCAGTCTTAAATTGTAAAATATGAATGAAGAAATAAGCAAATGAAAACGGGTGGATTTTCCAGCTTCATTCTAACTTTAATGATGTTGGAATTTGTGGAGACGTTAATTTATCTAGTTACATCCGTTTTATTTAAAAAATAAAATTATCTATTCATAAAAAAAAATGCATATTTTAAATAAATAAATCATTTATTATACATTAGTAAAATTACTTTCATAATAATGCAAACACAAAATAGGAGCAACACTTCAGCGTTCTTTATGCACAATTCAACTAATATAATTTTGATTGATTTTGTGTCAAAGCTAATTGTTAGTATATTATTATTATTCGCCACCTTTAGCTAATTAAACAAGGTTTGATTTAAGAATGGAAGAGTACATATATAACGTACTACTAGAGTATCAAATTCCAACTCCTTACTGATATATCAAATTCATACTCTACAAAAATTACTCAATTTTATACTCCCAAAAAAACATTTTGCACACTTTTTTTTTTATATGTCACACAACATTTTGCACACCATATAAATGGAAATAACTACTTTAACTTTATCCTTGTAATATTCACATATTTACACAAAATGCAAAATTATTTTTACAGTAAATCCAATCAATTTCATTATTTTAATAATATAACTTTACATATCACCCTTAATATTTTATTTTTCACACTTTTCTTAAAAAATGTGTAAAAAGAGGTGTGCAATTTTTTCAGGGACAGAGGGAATATTAATTATAACCAAAAATAAATAAACAAGCAAGCTTACTTGAGATTAGGATCAAGACACAAAAGAGCCTCGGTAGAGCCAAAATGAGGCACTCTAGTCTCAACACCAGGGGCATTATGGTAATCATCCACATCCGGGTCGTAGTAAATCATCATCCTCTCATTGAAGCATTTGGTAAAGGGTCGAATAAGCACGCTCGGGTCGAACCAAATCCGGAACCAGCCACCCGGGTCCTTCTTCAACGGGTACCATCTGTTGCACAACAAGCTTGAGGGGTTGTACTTTTCTGTTAGCCTAGCTTCTAACTGGTTGCCACCACTCCCTGGTATTAACACCACAGGGTGCAGGATGAGCGCTGATGCTCTACAGCAGGCGTAAAGCACCATGCCCAATGATAAAACGGCAATTTTAGCGTGTATATAGTGATACTTCATGGTTATGAAACTACCACTTTTGGATGAGATACAAAGAGTAAATACTTTTGGGTCCTTTTTTTTATTTTGTTTTATTTTTATTTGTGATGACAAAATTATCTTCGTTTTACACCACTAGTTTTTTGCAGTTTCTATAGGTATTGGGTGTTATTGATTGGAGCCACACATTTTTCATCCAATTTATTATTGCATATTAAATTTTATTATTATTATTTACATGTAAACGGTTTGATGAAATGAAATATGAGTCACTTACATATTGATTTAAAAAATTAGTTATATTTATAAATTGATTCACAATTTCTGCACAGAAATATAATTTTTTATGTACAGTAGCATAATTTTTTTTATGTACAGAAGAATAATTTTTTTCTACACAGAACCAATTTATAAATAGTATTAATTTTATAAATCATTTTGTAATTTTCTCATGAAATATTTACATGTATGATGCATTCCTAGTACAAGTTAAATAATGATTGACTGACGTTTCACTCAGTTAATGGACTAACTAAATTAAGATTGTCAACTACTTTGTTTTACAGAAGTTTACATACTCTCAAAATAAAAATATTTTTTTTAATTTTTATTTTTAAAATTTTTAAATCACAATTTTCACTATACATATTTTATTCATTACATTCTTTTTTAAAATTGTGCCCCAAAAATACGCAAACTTTTGGAAAATAGAGGTAGTACTTCATTAATGAATTGGAAAAACCCTGATTAACCCCGTATTTGCATTTCAGGACATGTTTGGAATCAGTCTTTAGAACAAAAAAATATGCAGGAGACCCATTTAAGGGTGGGAGGCCCAATGCTGGAGCCAGATTTTTGTAGCCTGTAGGTGTCCAATAAAAGCTCCAACGAGCACTAAAAAAAAACAAAAAGTGTGGATTAAAGACGTATGGAATTGAAAAGATATATTTAGTGATTAACAAGTAGCATTTGTGAGGCGAATTTGAGTATTCGTTAATTAAATTTATCACGTGGTAGTCGGATTCACAACGTAGAAAGTTGGATAAGCATATTCAAGAATCGAATCTAAGAAGGTGTGTAAATTAGATATGATATTATGATAAATTTAGAAGAATTCGTGCACTCTAACTTTTCCGTCTCAATACAAGATAACTATAAGAATGCATTGGACAAGGAGAGATATTCATGTTTGAATAAATCTCTCGGTCTCTGTCTCGCCTGATTCCGTTGTCTTTATAAAATGTTGTTCCTAATGTGACACATCTTTAGCAACATTTGTAGTTGACTATAATTTTTATAATATGACTGATTATCCTATTATATGTGAAAAATCTATTTTGAGTTCAATATCATTCATATGGTTGAGAAGTATGGCAGTCCATAGCATCCGCGTGTTTTAAGAATCTTTAAACTGTTGATCTTTAACAGTTATATTTTCGTTTCTTGAGTGTTATTTCCTTCTATATTTAGTATCTTTAAAACTTTCTTGATTTTTTTGTAAAACTGTTTCGCACACTGATATTAAAATAATTTGACAGCATATTTTTTTGTGTACGAGCTATTTTATCCATATAATCACTTCCTTGACTTATAACATCCTAATTGCTACTTCGAACCTAAAGTCTATTTTTTTCCCATAAAATTGATCACTATATTCAATTATCATCTCTTTACCTACAATAATTTATTTAGAATATAGAGTTAAGTATTTTATTGAGGGAAATATTGTGAGAAAAGTGATAAAAATAAGAGACGCACATTTAATTTATGGTGTTAGTTTGGTAAAATTTTTCGTTAAGAAAAAGGAATGCACTAATGCCACCTATGCATTGATACGGATAGCATTTAAATATATGATATGCGACAAGTCATAAAGTGTGGCATAATTAACAATTGCGTTCGTTAAAATGTCAAATAAAATAATGTGATTTTTTATTATGAGTAATGGAGGAGACTAATGGCTCTAGCCCATCTATTATAAATAATAAATAATAATAAATAAATAAAGGGTTTATTAAATAAATATCCACCCTGCAGGCTGCTTTTCCACCTAACTAGCAGGCCGCAGGTGCCCATAGTTTGGATACGGATTCTCTGCTGGGCAATAAAACCAGCAATTGGTGCTGGGGAATAAAATGCTGGCGTATGGATAACTATTTCTCCTTTTTAACTCATTATCACGGTAGGTAGAAAAATTATGACTTGGTCAAAACCTGAAGAATAAAGAAAATATATTAATAATACGCCAGCGTTTTACTCCAAAGCACTATTTGCTGGTTTTATTGCTCATGCAGAGGATCCATTCTCCCCATAGTTTACTTCACCCTCATCCACATTATTTATTTCAATAATTTTTTATTTACTTGTTTACTGTATATTATATTAAATTTTATTTAAATAGTTAAATAAATATCACGCACGTATATACTTTTTTTTCTCCGGAGGAGTAAAACCTCTATATATTAATAATATTGAGACCGGATGATTTTATTAATTTATAGAGATATTATTATATCGATAAATTAATAATTTATTAATTTGAAGAAGTTTTAACGTATATTCACAGTTGACCTTCAAAATTCAAAATTCTTTCAATAACTTTAGGTATACATGCATAGTTATTGATGAAAATTAAGTTAAAATACAAATGTACTAGTAGAATTCAATGAACACAAACTCACGTGGAAGTTGGAATGACTTGTTTAAATTAATTGGTTTTGAAAAAATACAATAATATGATTCATTGGACTAACATTTGTGCATTGAATCATGGATAAAGTCAGCATTATATATTTATCCATTTGAATCTTGGTAAATATTATTGTCTTAAGAATATTCAAGTGCATCATATATATAGATTATTTTTAATAATTATTAATTTATAGTTTCGTCGGGACCAATATATATACACTGGGATCTCAAAAAAAATTATTATCTTATAATTTTATTGATTGAGTCCCAAATTTTCACTGGTCCCAACTTGGAACCGGACAAATTATTAGTTTTAGCGAGACTATTAATTTATCGAGTATTAATTTAACGAGGTTTTACTGTAGTTCGTATGAGAAATGAGCGGAGAAATATTATTAATTTATACAATAGAAATATTAGACTCTGTACTGAAAAATAATAATATTATTTAGTGTAAATGGTAAATTTAATAATTATGCGCCTAATACACCTAAGTTTTTGTCTATTTATTTAGACATAATGCATTAAAAATTTCATAAACTGTCAACTTATGTTTCGAAAAGCCTTTGATTATCTTTTGTTTTAAAAATTTATTAAACTATTAATTCTTATTTTACAAGGTCTGATAAAATAAGAATTCGCATGTATTTCTGAGTAAAATATTTAGAGTAGGTATTGTGTGAAAATAGTTTATGATAAATTTAACATGAAATTGTCTTAATGTATCAAATATATGGTTAAGTGTATCAAAATATTCATCAGGTGTATCAAAAGTTGAAATCAATTAATAGATTTTATTGACCTCAACTTTTGATACACCTGATAAGATTTTTTATACACCTGGTTAAATATTTGATACTTTAAAACGTGTTCATGATAAATTTATCATGAACCATTTTCATACAATACTTCAACAAATATTTAATATTTTTTATTTAAAATCTGATGAATCAACCACTTTTAATTATATTAAATTTCAACAAAAATGTGTCTCAAATGAATTGTAAAAAGATGTTTAAGAAACACAAATATATACTTTAAGGCCCTTTCAAAAAAGTTTACCGATCTAATATATAACCAAAAAAATAGTTTGAATTTAAAAAAAAAAAAAAATCACTCTAGAAATATTTCAAAAAAATTTGATATGTGGACCACTTACATATTGGTTCAAAAAAAGTAGCTATATTTACAAATTGATTCACAATTTTTATACAGAAGTATATTTTTTTCCTATACAAAAGCATATATTTTTTCTGGACAGAACCAATTTATAATTAGTATTAATTTTGTAATTTTCCCTTGATATATTTCAAAACAAAAATTTGATATTTAAAGGGCTTTAGATGCATTATGGCATTTTCCCCTATAAGTCTGCATATTTAATTTTGAACTCATGAAGCTTTGGAAGGAAAAACATATTTTTTTGTTTTTTAAGTTTTATTGATTCTTTTAGTTTTTTTAAATTTTGAATTTTGAATTTAGTCTTTTAATTTATAAAAAATTATGATTTTGACTCTATGACTTATGAAGTTATCACAGTCACTCAACCGATTACATGACTAAAATTATAATAATTTAAAAGTTAAATGATTAAATTCAAAATTCAAAACTTAAGAGAACGAAAAAAAAATTCATCGACTTTATTTTTTTATTCTTTTAAGTTCTGAATTTTGAATT
The DNA here is from genome assembly GCA_026898435.1 of Prunella vulgaris. Lineage (NCBI taxonomy): Eukaryota > Viridiplantae > Streptophyta > Magnoliopsida > Lamiales > Lamiaceae > Prunella > Prunella vulgaris. Next base: position 30,371 of record JAPKLY010000572.1, read on the forward strand.
TAGTCCCTTAAATTACAGAAAATTATGATTTTGATCTTATAACCTGTTGAGTGATCGAGTATAATAAGTTACAAGATAAAAATTATATTTTTTTTATAAATTAAAGGACTACATTCCAAATTAAAAACTTAAGAAAACAAAAAATAAAGTTAATGAAACTTAACCAACAAAAAAGTGTATTTTCCAAGCTTTGAAATATTAGCAAAAACAATTTACGTAAATTGCCTAAGTGATCATCATCGAATATTTATGTTGCATGTACCAATTTGTATAGAAATGCCGATGTATCAAATCTTAACCCAATATATAAATAAATGATCCATTCAAAACTTTATTTGAAAAAATTCCTTTCGGCGCAAAAATTTGAACTTTTATAACAATGTAAAGTCAATTCATTTATTTTATTCTCTAGGACTTTGGACGATATAAAATTTTGATACCATAAAAAATATTTTTTTAATTTATTTTAAAGAAGTGTAAAATTATTTTATTTATTTTAATTTAAAAACCTTGGGTCCCTATCAACTGTGGTTGTCATTCATTCATTCTTAATTTAATTTCCGTTACTTGTTATTGTTGGCGGCCTAACAGGACCATAAACATTAAATTAGATATTAATTATACCATTTATTATCTTAAGTAATTACGTAATGAAACAAGTTTTTGATAATTGCAAGTGTGATGCCGTCTTAGCTCAGCCGGTAGAGCGCATGGCTTTTAACCATGTGGTCGTGGGTTCGATTCCCACAGACGGCGTTACGCTTTTGTATTTTTTTTTTTTTTTATAATTTTTTATTTCTTTTGAATATCTCAAGTAGGCGTGGGCGCGTGGCTCAGCACGGAAATAAGGGCGAGGTCAAGCTTGGTCCATCGGCTTGCTCCTATATACCACTCTAGTTTGAATTATTCTTAATAAATTAAAGAGAAATTTAACCCACTAAAAAGATTTTGAATACGGTATACCGCACTTATCGAATCGAAGAATATCGAAATTTTTGGTGTACCAAATTTTTTGATACGGTATGGTATCGTATCGAAAATTTCAATACGGTAACGGTATATAAATATAGAAATATCGAACACAATATACCGAAATATTTTCTGTATATTGAAATATTTCGGTATATCGAAAATATTTCGGTATACCGAAAAAATTAAAATTTTCGGTATACCGTTGTCATATCAAAATTTCGGTATGGAAACGTTATGATTTTTTTCAGTATATCGAATTTCGGTATGGTAACGATATGGCGAAAAAAAATTCGGTACGGTAACGGTATGACGAAAAAAAATTCGGTATACCGTACAATCCATCCCTAATTTTGAATGTGGCTTTAGTTAATTCTTCCAACACTTTTTAATCTATAAAATATATTTTGACATTTTAATTTTTGGATTTAATTTTCCACCAATTAAAAATACATTAGGGTCATCTACTTTCTGAATAAATTGATCTTATAATATTTAATTTATAATAAAATAAATTTTAAATCATCATTTAATTAGTCAAAAACGAGTGTCATACATTACACTCTCATTAAATAACTAGTTAAATACACATTTAATTTATTTTAAATGACTTAAAATCAATTTCTCCAACAATAAATAAATATATATATTTTAATCAAATTATATATGTTCCCTTTAATAAAATAAGATGAGATTCACAAATGCATATAAAGTGCTTTTTTGGGGCTAGACTCATTTAATTTAAAAATGGATAAAGGTGACAATTGGTGTTGTGTGACTTGTGTCTATACATAATGACATAAGATTAAAAATAGGGTTAATATTAATTTAGAAGTTGTACTATACCTTTTTTATAAATTTATAATTTGCATGATTTTTTTATCAAATTGAAATCAGTATTAAATAAATTTATCAATAAATTTTAGTATAGATTTCAATCAGATAATAAATATTGTACAGATTGTAAGTTGATAAAAGATTATTGTATTAATTGCAAATTGATATTAACATTATTCATTTATATTAGGTCAAATCAATTTAACTAATTTTATTTTTAATTTTATTTTATCAAATCTAGCATATATATATTTTGGTTTAACCAAATTATACTCATACTTTTCACTTTTTAATTAAATCAAGCAAATACTCTCTCTTACTCAAATCAATGGCCATACTTTTTTGTATATCGAATATAGTCTTTAATTTTTCACTTAACTAAATTATGCCCATAATTTTAACAAATTAAATTAAATTAGTTAAGAAAAATATCATACCTTTCTAAAAGAGAATATTTAAATAAATTATAAATTTTTATGCATAGAGTTTATTCTGAAATTAATATATTAATTCAAGAACCTCAAAATATTATATAAAAGTAATACCAATAAGTTTAAATATTTTATTTTAGCACATATTATTTATCAATTGATTTAAAAGATAAAAATAATATGTAACAATTTAAAATAGAACAACTGATTCAGGAACTTTGACGGTCGCTCAATTATTTATTAAGGTTTTTCCCCAAGCAAATATTAATATATTTTATTTTTAAAAAATAATTTAAAATCTATGTATATGAATGAGAAATAATTTAAAAATTATCTAAAAAATATTGAACTAAAAATAATATATAAAATGGAGTATTTGATAACAATTAAAATAAATTGTTTAAATTTTTTTATTATTTTACTTTGAGATTTTATAAATTATTTTATATTTTTACAATTTAGATGTTAAAATTATATAATTTTATAAAAAAATTATTTTATAAATATTTTTTATTCCAGAATTTAACCATTTTAAGTTTTTGTATTAATTTGTTATATTTGTACATATTATAATTTGATTAAGAGAAAATTTTGATAAAAATAAAAAGTATGAGTATAATTTGATAAAAAGGTATGTGTTAATTTGAACAAAAAGTAAAAAATTATATACATAATTTATCTAATAAATATGTGCTAAATCTAATTAAAAATATAAAGCGAGCTTAAAGAAAAAGAATATGTGCGTGATTTGATTAAAAGTAAATAGTATGTGTGTATTTAAAAATAATTATGTGCTTAGATTTGATTAAAATGTTTAAACTATGGGCTAAAATAATTTCACTTTTATGTTATGATATTTTAAAAATTTGTAATATGTATAATTTATTTCATCCGATTGTGGGTACAAAGTTTAACAAATTGCAACTTATATATTGCCAATTGATAATTTTTTTTAAAAAAAATTACAGATTATAAATCGATAGAGTAAGTCTCTTGTGCACCAGTTACACGGTACAACTCAAGTTTATTTTTTAAAAGTTACACAATTTATTATTGAAAAATTGCACAAATTATTATTGAAAAGTTACACTATGAAAGATACACTTTTCAGTAATAACATGTGTAACATTTCATTAGTATTTTGTGTAACTTTTAAAAAATGAACTTGAGTTGCACCGTGTAACTGGTGCATACAAGACTAATCCAAATCGATATTAATCCTAAAAAAAACATGACATTTGTCAATTAATCCGCGCGGACACGACCCAAGATAAAAAAGAAGCACAAAAAATGGGCATATACAAGGAATTTGAATTCGTGTGCGCGCAGATGTGTGATCCAACGGTACTCCTTCTGCATTGAACAACTTGCATTAATGGAGTACATCACTATCACAGTAAAATGTCAAACAGCTTTGCTTTCTACTCAACTAAAAGGTCAACTCTACTAAAGTCAACCCTAGCTAAAAGCCATGGCCAATAAGAAAAACAAGAAAAAGTAGTTAAAAAGGAAGGTGCCGGCGTCTAATGACTAATAATGTGTCACATAATTCACATTTAAGTCGAGCCATATATATCCACATTATTAATTAATGCTAAATATATATATAAATAATAAAACCCTGTCTGATTTTCAAGTTGGTACACCTAGCAGCGCGGTAGCTGACTCTAAATCTTATCTGGTGTGCCAAGTCCACGCGCTCTATAATCTGTTCCCACTTTTATCCTTTGTCGTTTTCTTTTTCCAATAATTGAGTTCAATATTCTCTCTAATACTCCTTCAGTCCAGTAGAAATTTGCAACCTACGATACGATATATTTTTTAAGAAAAATATGTTTTATATATAAAGTAGTGATATATGAGTAAATATGTATATAAGTTTATGAGTGTGCACATAAATCAATACTTTTTTTTTTTAGTATGCAAATTTATGTGGGAAGTTCGAATAAGGAAAATGTGCAAATTTCTGTGGGACAGAGAGTATATACTACCTCCGAATTTTTTCTTTCAAAAAATCAAGACACATGAATTAAATAAAAAAATTAAAGTGTGTGAGTGTAAAATTAACTAATAAAATATAAAAAATATATTTTATTTATTTTTATGAATATAATTTTTTTTTTAAATAAAAAAAAAATTGGAACGTCATAAAAATATAAAATAGAAAAAAAGCTGGGAATGAGGATATCAACTATCTTCATTATTTATTTTCAAGATATATTCGAATTATGTCAAGGTTTTTATGTATTTGTTCACACATCTGTGAGACAAGTAGTCAACTACCACATTAATTTCGGACTGTTTTTATTTTGAGGAAATCATCTTTTTTAAACTGCAATTTCTCTCATAACTTTGAACTTTCAAAATTAATTATATACTTTATTTTATTTAGGACTTGAGAGTTAAAAGCCTGATCCATAATCAGTTTTAGTCTGCACTTTTCATATTTGTCAATTCTAAAAAATAATTTATGTGATTTACAGGAAATTTACTAATAACTTTTTAGTTTAATAATATACTTCATTCGATTCAATTTAAATTGTTCATATAATTTTTTAAAATTTATTTAGGGAATTCATTCATAGTATTTAGATGAAGAAAATAATTTTTTTATTAAAGTATAAATTAATTCAAATGAATGAAATTATAGTAATATATATTTTTGTGTGAAATTATTAGTAGAATGAAGTATAATTAAAAGAGAATTTAAAAGTTATAAAATTAAATGAACAATCTAAATTGAGGGAGTACATATTTCCAATTATTAATTAAAAACGAGGGTACTCATTTTATTTTCCGAAAATTTCCGTCTTATGTTGAAGCAGAATTCCCCCTGTAATGCTGTCATTTAAAAAAAAAATTAATAAATGAAAACGATGTTTTTACATCATATTTTTTAATTACAAATGAAAAAAAAAAATTGGCATATTAATTCATATAATTACATGGTGACATCCAACGTTGAAAATAAGCCGCATGTTGTCGGAAAATGAAACGGGTGATGTTTTTAAATACTACTCTATGTTCACTAAATTATTTTCTATTTTCATTTTTTGTTTGTTCACAAATTTTTTTTTTTATTTGAAAACAATTCACATTCACAGATAAAAGTTTGACCCCACAATATTTCCATTTTTTTTACTTTATCTATCATTTCAATATAATACTAATTTTTATTAAATCTCATGCCACTCCACAAATGAAAAAAAAATTGAAGGATGGAGGGAGTATTTGTTAATGTAAAAAAGTAAGTGATATACTCCCTCCGTCCATGATATTTAGTCTACCTTAGTTGTGTACGGTTATTAAGAAAAAATTGATGTTGATATGTAAAAGTAAGTGTATTAGTATAAAGAAGTGTTAATTATTAATAAAGTATTTGATGTGATGTGTAAAAGTGAGTATATGTGTATAAAAAAATAAAAATAATGATTGAAAATTTTCCATTTTGGGTAGGTAGACTATTTATTGTGGACGGCTATTTAAGGTAACGTGGACTAATTTTCATGGACGGAGGGAGTATATAATTTATAAAAAAATTATCTGCTAAAATTTACTAATGGGTCAAGTTAAAATTGAATTTTAACCATTTTAAAAAAAAATAAAACAACTACAAACATCCTTAAATAAATATAATTTTTTTCAAAGGTCTCATTTAATAACTTGTAAAATACACCTTATATATAATTCCTCTCTTATCAAATTTGACCGTGAGCTACTTCAAAGAAATTGCCTCACAGTCTCTCCCACCACCCTCCCTCTATCTATATATATAGAGTACTTCATAAGCATATATCATCATAATTCACTTCATTTTCTCAAACAAAAACATAATTATCAGCTTTATATTTTTCTCTCCTCTGCTTCCAAAAATCATTTCATTTTTCAACTATTATTCTCCACAAACCAAACCCTTTCTTTTCCAAATAGGATCATAAATTATAATTAAACAGAGAAGTTAGAAATACTTTTCTTTGTTTTGGGAAAATGAGATCAAAAGCAAGCAAGAATAACAACAAGCTCGTGAAGATCATTTCCATGCCGGTTCGGGCCCTTTCCAAGGCCCGAGACTTCTACGTGAAGAGCATGAACGGGTACGCCGACAGAATCAGCTGCGGGGCTGTCCCGGCCGGGCCTTCTCAGCTTTCGGGCCTGCCGAAAAGCTTCAGCGCTCGGGCGTACCACGACGAGGATTTCCGGGAGCTCGTTCGGGCGTCATCGGGCCGGGGCAGGGTTGACGTGGATTTGGAGATGAAGCGGCAGGTGAATGTGAGATCGGGCGGCCCGCGGGCCATGCCGCCGCGGAGCAGCAGCGTGGCGATGGGGAGGATTGATGAGGAGCGGCCGTGCTGCTACTTTAGTGAAGATCACGTTGATGATCATACCAATTTTAATAATGGAAATATTAATTATCCGAGAAGCAAAAGCCATGCTGTCACAATAAGACGGATCTCAGCCTTTTGATTAATTTTTGCCATGGAAATTAAAGAATTGTATATGTCAAATAATGTGTGCGAAATTTTATGTTATTTATTTGGATGATGGTTGACATTTCTATTTTATTTATGTTACGTTTGGTTAATTGGATATTGGCACATGAAAAAATGAATTAAATTTTATAAAAAAAATTAATAACTACTTATAAATCAATCCAATATATATAGAAATTTATAGTCTGTTTTTTATATGATTGTAATATTGGTACAATAATCAATGGTAAGAGCAATACAATTGAAGAAACAAGTTACTTTCAAAGGCCTCAAGTCTGTTGAGGCGGTTGATAATGAAGTCCTTACTGCCTGCTTTTCACGAAGAAGAGATGAGAGATGCAGTTTGGATTGGGGAGGAAACATGAGCTCTGATATATCCAGGTGACTTATCTATTAGTTTTAGGGTTAATTCTATATAAATACACCACCTTTTATTTAACTTTCAGTTTAATCGTGAGCTTCAAGATTATTGTAAAAAATCACAACCTTTTAAAAAGTTTCAATTCGATACACTTTTTTTTTCCGGCCAGCAACTGATGACGTGTCTCGCCGGAGCGCGTGAAATGTTGACACGCTGGCGTACACGTGTGAAATAATTTTTTGGTTAATTCTATATAAATACACCATATTTTACTCAACTTTCAATTTAATCTTGAGTTCACGATTATTATAAAAAATCTCAATCTTTTAAAGAGCTTCAATTCGATATACTTTTTTTTTTCGGCCAGCAACTGATTATATATTAAAAAAAAAAATTGAATGAGAAATACTATGGAAAAAAAAGTTTTCCACCATATTCGAGAGAGACTTGAAAAAACTATGTTAATGTATATTCAGTACCATTAACACAGTTTTTTCAAATCCCTCTTGAATATGGTGGAAAATATTTTTTTTCCATGGTATTTCTCATTCAAAAAATATATTTTAATATAAAATTTTGTTATTTTTTATATATAATATATGATGTGGAAAAAAATAAAATATAAAAAAATAGTTTCACACGTGTATGCCAGCGTGACAACATTTCACGCTCTCCGGCGAGACACGTCATCAGTTGCTGGCCGGAAAAAAAAGTGTATCGAATTGAAACTCTTTAAAAAATTGAAATTTTTTATAATAATCGTGAACTCAAGATTAAATTGAAAGTTGAGTAAAATGTGGTGTATTTATATAGAATTAATCAAAAAAGTATTTCACACGTGTACGCCAGCGTGTTAACATTTCACGCGCTACAACGAGAAACGTCATCAGTTGCTGGCCGAAAAAAATGTGTATCGAATTGAAACTTTTTAAAAGGTTGTTATTTTTTATAATAATTTTGAAGCTCGGGATTAAATTGAAAGTTGAGTAAAAGGTAGTGTATTTATATAGAATTAACACTTAGTTTTACTAACAAAGATATGGTCTATCATCAAGACTGCATGTATTTATCCTCGTAAATATACATGCTTAGGATGACGTAACACAAAGTATATTAGAAAGAGATTGAATATTTTGATACTATATTATTGTAATCGCTTTGAATGGGTGAATCGTATATGACAATGTAAATGATTACAAATAAAAATGCTAGGGTGAATGAGTTTGGGGAGTGGTTTTGGATGTGGAAGTGGATAAGAGATCTTTTTCATAGAGGGAAGGATATTCTTAGTGAATTACTTGTCGTGATTAACATGTTTCAAATAAAATAGGCATCAAAGACAAAAGGAGGTGGAAAGCGTCTCTTAGGGAAGACTATTAGACTAAGAAAAATTATGATGTTCTTTGTCAAGCTGATGTCCTTGTCCTAGGAGCCGATCAGAAGGAAGAATTCAAGCTAGCTCATTTGAAATAGCAGTGTTCCTTCGAAAATAATAAATTCACTCTTGGAGAGTTGTGGCACTCATCCCAATGACTTCAAATTTGTACAACGGAAATGCTCTTCCTTCTCAAACCATGCAACACTAATTGAGTTTTTTGTAATATCACAACAGAGACGGTAACTCTTGTCCTCTTTAAATGTTCTTTAATTTTCTTATTATTTCTGGATGAATTGTATCGAGTGATTGGGGCAAAAAATTGCATTAATTACCATCCGACCCCAGAATGAATCTGCTCCTCTTTAGTAGATTAATCAAAAGGAAGAATGAGAAGCATTTTGCGGTTTGCATGTGGTTGTGTTCGATTTGGCTTTTGTGGAAAAAGAAAAGAAAAGAAAAGAAATACTATCATCTTTCATCAAAATTCAGTGAATAATGTGGATTTATTGAACAGTCTTAAAATTCAAATTTAGAGTCGATACGTTGCTAGAAGATATAAGGAGTTTTCAAGTTCCTTCTTTAATTGGGCAATTAAACCTAATTTTTTTTAAAAATATTTGTTTGAATTTTTGTTGGCTTGGAGCTTTCTGTAAAGCTTTTCTTGTCTGAAGGTGATCACACTTTTATGTAATTATTTTGTAGGTATCCTTTATACCGTTGTGTTACAAAAGTTTTTTATTTTCTAATATAAAAATAAATAAAAATACATAAAAAAAAAATGAACAAAGACTCGGGGAAGAGCATTCTTACTCTCCCGTCAAATGTGTATTTTGTATTTCACGTAAGAATGAGAAAATGAGAAGAATCCTCTACAAAATGGGGAACAAAGGACTGACCTTAATACTCAAAATAATATTAAAATAAATTTCAATTTTTTATTTTAAAGTTTGAATTACAATTATTGATCAATTAATTAGTATCATATATATATATATATATATATATATATATATATATATATATATATAAAACATATGATAAAGTATTGTAATCTAAAGTGCATTACTACTCCAAAAAATTGAATAATAAGTTGAATATTGCACATGCATTGGAATATGCTGAGAAGAATGAGATATGCACGTAATATACCCCAATTATTAAATAAAGTAATAGTGTTATGGGATATATATAGTTTGGATAATTATGGTCAAATTTACTAAATTAAATTATTTAGGGTCAAATCTTGTAAAATTGATAATTTTATGTGCTAATAAATACATATTAAATTAACTTATCCCACAAACAATATTGAAATATCATTTTTTTACCATGTCTTTCTCAACATGATGTCGTGTCCATCTCCATCGATCATTGCTCACTTCAACACCGTCAAGGATTCGTTGCTCATTGTATATTGATGTTCTTCTTTGTGTTAAACAAATTGTGAAATTATTTAAATTTATAGAGATAACATAATTTTTTTTTTTTAAAAAATAATGCAACATTTTCCACGTTATATCCTACACAATTTTCTTTGTAAAAATTCATATCTTTGAATACTTATCGTATCGTAGCCGTATCATTATATCTGTATAATTAAGTCTCCTGTGCACCAGTTACACGGTGCAACTCAAGTTCATTTTTAAAAAGTTACATAATTTATTACTAAAAAGTTGCACAAATTATTACTGAAAAATTACACTATAAAAGATACATTTTTCGATAATAACATGTGTAACTTTTTAATAGTATTTTGTGTAACTTTTAAAAAATGAACTTCAGTTGCTGGTGCATACAAGACTAATCCTATCTGTATCTATGCAATCGACATCCTAATCTAATACTTTTGTCAGTCTTGATTATCTTAATCGTACTTGATTTCAGAACATACATAATACATGTGTATGGTGCTACCATTGTGAAAAGTTTGTGTTTTGTACCAATTTAAGAAGTCATGGAGCTTTTGAATTAATTCTTGGTCGAATTATATGAAGTTCAATGTTGGATAGCCCATTCCAAAAGTAATTCGGCCCATTTCAAGACCCATATCCCATTTCTTTTCAAGTAAAATGGAAGCCCAAAAGAAGAGAAATTAAAATGGAAGATTTAGCCATGAGCCCGACTATATATACCCCTTTATATTTATTAGATATATACCCCAACTAAATTATATATTATCTAAATTTATTTATTAAATAATTTACATGCCCTTTTAACATTAAGATAAAAAGTTATACTCAATTAATACACTCTCTTGAGAATTTAAAAATCACGACCATACACAATAAATTGGGAGTTTGAGCACTGAAGAGATAGCCTCATAATGTCATTCTTCTTATAGTTGCATCATCATTTTGTCATGCTTACAACGGCTATGTAACCAGTTTGTATATTTTGTAACAAAAATGGTGAAAACGTAAAAGCCTTGGACTAATATAAGTGTATATGATTGAATACTTATTTCATAAAGTATAACTTAATTAATTCTTCTACTTTGAATGTTTTTATTTTTTTATTTATACTAAGTATTCATACGTATTAGCCTATAAATTTGATGATAACTACGTTAATGCTATTCTCATATTTTATTTTATTTTTTTGAAAAAGTCACGATATTGATTTTTTAAAATTGATTTGTTGAAAAATGACTTAGGTTTCGAAAAAATCTTGTCAAAACATAATTAATATTTCAAAATAAATTTATAGGATTTTCCATTAAGTTTTCACAAGCTTTTGCCGAAATATTGGTGTACCAAAAATAAAATAAAGTCACCTTAACAGATTTTCTAATGTAGTAGGATAAGTAAGAGGTCGAACCCACAAGAATAGTGCAATTAAATTGAATATATGTGTAAAATCAACTAAATAAGAGGAATGTTAGGGTTGTTGGTTCTATAACTTAATGCAATAAATAAATAAATAAATAACAATTAAAAATGTTTAGTTCTCCGATAGCTTCCCCATAAATAATTCTTAACTCAATTAAAAATTCAAGGTACTCTTAACTTGCTCCTAGACTAGTGGTACGACCCAACTAATCAAAATTATTTTTTAAGTTTAATTAATTAATAAGTATGATCCCTAATTAATTTATTCCAACGAACAATCCCAAAATATGTATTCAAGATTTAAATCACATAACACATTAAAGTACTAAAATAACAGAGCAAACTAGACTATGGAAGCGGAACGTCTGGATCAGCCGACCCGATTGGTCCGACACTACTTGAATAATATGCTGAACGGTTCAAAATTATTGGACCGCTCTTTCTCTGAAGTGTCCAAAAAACGGTCAAAAGCGGTAAAAGCGGGTCGAATCGGTCACTGTTTATAGACTTGTAGTGACCAATTGACACTTTTGTTTTATTTGTAATTTTTTTTTGAGATTTTTACTTTTTTTATTTTACAATTTATAATTTCTATTACAAACCCAATCTTTTCTATTCTTCATCATCACAATCTTATTCTCGATGACCTCATTCTTCCCCAAACTCTTAATTTATTACTTCCAATTTTTCTACTAAGTTATTTGAGAAGTTTGGACTTCGGAATCATGAGATCATGCTTTGATGATGCGAATTTGAATATTCTTTCAAATTAAACATTTTTATGTTGTTAATCATAGACATTTGATGAACTTGCTATATATTTGATATTTTTAAGAAATTTAATCAACTAAATTGTAATATTGTCATTTTATTTAGATTGTTAAAATCAACTTTAAGTAATAATACTATATATTTATTTAATTTTTGTCGTAACTTTTACATATAATTCATTATTGTTAGAGAAAAATTATTTATCATGCCTTTAATTTTAATATATAATTGTATATTATTAAATTATGATGTTATCTCGGCTCAATTCTTTTACTAACTGTTAGTTCTGATCCAACTGGTTTGATTGAAAATATTAAGGATGCCCCTTCAACTTCTGCTTCCGCTTTTAAAACGTAAGTTGCAGTGACTTAATTGGAACAACCATGACTTATTTATTTAATTTTTATCGTTACTTTTCCATATAACTTACTACATCCGTCCCACGAAAGTTTGCATACTTTCCTTTTTAGTTTGTCCCACAAAAGTTTGTATACTTCCAAAATGGAAATATTCCTTTAAATCTCTATCTTTAAAATCTTTACCTCACAATCTCCACTATACACATTTTACTCATTACACTTTTTCTTAAAATCTGTGCCCAACCAAGGTAGTATTATTTTTAGAAAAAATTATTTATGATATCTTTAATTTTGGTATATAATTAGATATTATTTAAATATAATGTCATACCGCTCAATCTCTTTATTAAAGGTATTAGTTCTGATCCGATTAAATGGATTGAAAATATTAAGGTTGCCGCTTCAATTTCCGCTTTTAAATCATAGGATGCAGTGACTTAATTGAAACAATCATGGTTTATTTTGCATCACTTGAAGAGAGAGAATATCAGACCACCGTTGCCAGAGATGAAGCTATCACCGGAGCTGCTGCCATTTACATTTGAAGGCAAAGCCACCATCGCCAGAAGCCAAGGCCGCAGTGGAAAATCCAAGAAAGCCGAAGCTGCTCCTATTTATGACTGAAATCCGACCATATGTCGCCGGAATTGCCAACCGCAGCTACTTCGCCTGAATCTGCAATAGAGAACCACCATTGCTCAAAGATCGTTCAAGGCAGAAGAAGCGCTCACTCTGTTGAAAAGTTGCTAAAAGAAAAAGGAAGAAATGTGTTTTGAATAAGCTCGATCTAGCCGGCCTCCGATCGAGCGAAGCAAAGAAAAGCTACTCAAACAGAAGCACTTTTGCTCGTTATGAGCCATTGCCGATTCGGCATAGTAATGATTCGCTTGACCGAGTTGACTTGGTCGAGTTGGCCGAGTTAGGAGCGAGTTACGATCTGGTTGACCGAGTCAGGTTTGAGTTGGTTAGCCAGCACGAAAAAAAATTCGAATTTTCTGAATATTAGGGGATTCAATGCGAATTTCATCTCTAAAAACCTTCTAACTTCCGATAAAACTCATTTTCAGATTTTTGGATTGACGACACATTGATACACACACATAAACCGATTTCTGCACCTATAGATCTGCACACTAGAATGTGTTATTAATCCTTTTCTTCATCTTTTACTATTTTGAGGCATGAAAGGATGATTTAGTCTAGGATTTTGATTCTCCATCACCTGCAAGAGACTAAGATTCCTTTTCCTAATTTTTATTTTATTGTTGTCATTATTTTGTAGTAGTTTTGAACATGTTGATATTTGATTAGAAATATTTTTTGTTCTTCGGCTATGTAAATATTTGAACTGAAATTTTTGGTTTAATTTCTTATTTCAGTGGTGTTTGTGTGGGCTACTTTTATTACCAGTAGGGTTAATATTAATTGCAAGTATGTTATTAGTGGTCATGGTAATATGTTCAATCTATGCTAGTGAGATAAGGTGTAAAATTTTATTTCATTAATAGAACCTAAGTATAGTTAGAGAAAATGAGTAATCATTAGGTAGGATTAGAATGATCCTTTGTGCTATTTTGCATGTTTAATATTTGCTAGAACTTTTTTTGAATTGTAATTGAAAATTGATTAATTCTACTTTAGTGATCAACCGTATAAGAATCAAAATTACCACTTGAATGAGTTATTAGCTATAAATGAATATTTAGATATTGTATATGCCTTTAGGATATATTTTCTCTAATTAATTGACATTTGTCTATTTTTGTGAGTTAATTTGCATGAAACTTGATTGAACATTTTAATTTGTTGTTACTTTCTTTAGTTAGTAATTGTGACATTTAGTTGGTAACTTTGGAATAGCTTAACTTCAAAACACATTTTATTAAGTGATTTTCTAAAAAAAGAACAAAACTTTTTTATAACATTTTCACGCTAATAATTTTTCGTTAGATCAACTCGTATTTAATATTCTATAATTGATACCGTACACTTGTATTTGTTTATTTTTAGGTGGTGAAAAATATTAAAACAATGGTACACATACATAATACCTTTGTTAATTTGATATCTGATATTGTGGGACTAACGGGACATCAATATTAAACTAGACATAAATAATCATTTATTAATTTAAATACTTATTAGATTATTATTGAAGAATTATGCTAAGTTAGCCGTCTTAGCTCAGCCGGTAGAGCGCATGGCTTTTAACCATGTGGTCGTGGGTTCGATTCCCACAGACGGCGTGCCTAAATTATGCCACTGCGCAAGTTTTTGATATCATTTATTTCTTTTATTTTAAAAGGCATAATTTAATTCAAGAACAAATTTAAATTAATATATTTTTAAAGTTCTATTTTAAATTAGTATAAAATTTGTACATAATAGAATAAATATAAATTTTGCAAATGGCACTTAATTTAGTTCTGGTGTATATATCGTATAAATATTTTTTTACATTATATTTCAATTTTCTTTTATTTATATATATATATATATATATATATATATATATATA
>JAPKLY010000572.1:45598-92447 GCA_026898435.1 Prunella vulgaris
TCGGGTTTCTAGAATGCCAAGAAACATTTTGGAAAAACTGGGGCGTTCCAATACTTAACCCTAAGTCTTGTGGGCCTAAAGCCCACTGGATATATTCCTAATATTATATCCATCAATATAATATAACACTCCCCCTTGGATATAATATGACAAGGAAGAATGCAAGTGTTACTTAGTGGAGTGTTACAAATGGCCTCGAGGATACAATCATCAGGATTGTTTAACATTTGTTACTCCCCCTGAAGATAACAACCTTCCAAGTCGACGCATCCCGATTCCATGTACGCACTTTTCAAAAGTCGAAGTAGGAAGGGATTTAGTGAACAAATCAGCTAGATTGTCACTTGAGCGTACTTGTTTTATCGTGATCTCACCACTCTTCTGGAGTTCGTGAGGATAAAAGAATTTTGGGGATATATGCTTCGTCAAGTTCCCTTTGACATAACCATTGCTCATTTGCGCAATACATGCAGCATTATCTTCGTAGATAATTGAGGGGCTTAAGTCAACGGAAGGGATACCACACGAATCGTGAATGTGTTTTATAATGGACTTTAACCACACACATTCTCGTGCAGTTTCGTATAGAGCTATGATCTCTGAGTGGTTTGACGATGTGGTCACCAAAGTTTGTTTGACAAATCTCCATGAAATGGTTGTACCACCACAGAGGAAAACATAACCAGTTTGCGATTTCGCATTATGGGGATCAGATAGATAACCAGCATCAGCATAACCTATAAGTGTTTTGTCTTGGTTTCTTTGATAGAAAAGACCAAGATCTTGAGAACCTTGAAGATATCGTAAGATATGTTTCACACCATTCCAATGTCTCCTCGTAGGGAAGACACTGAACCTTGCAAGTAGATTGACTGCAAAGGCAATATCGGGCCTAATGCAGTTTGCAAGATAGAGCAGTGCACCAATTGCACTTAGATATGGAACTTCAGGTCCCAATAGCTCTTCGGTATCTTCTTTAGGTCTAAGTGGGTCCTTTTCCAAATAAAGGGAACGGACAGCCATTGAAGTGCTTAAAGGATGAGATTTATCCATGTGGAATCTCTCCAACACTTTCTTTAGGTAAGCTGATTGGTGTATCAGTATTCCTTCAGGGAAATGCTCGATCTGCAGACCGAGACAGAACTTGGTTTTACCCAAAGTTTTCATTTCAAATTCAGTTTTTAAGATTGAACTTGCTTCTTCAATCTCTTTCCTTGTTCCGATAATGTTTAGATCATCCACATATACCGAGATGATGCAAAAACCATTAAGGGATTTCTTAATAAAGACACAAGGAAAAGCCTCGTTATTTACGTATTCCTTCTTCAGGAGGAATTCGCTTAGTCGATTATACCACATACGACCTGACTGTTTTAAGCCATATAACAAGCGTTGCAATTTAATGTTGAACATACTACGATGTTCGTTATTCCTCATTTGAGGAATAGTTAATCCATCAGGGATTTTCATATAGATGTCATAATCTAATGATCCGTATAAGTATGCGGTAACTACGTCCATTAACTGCGTTTAACTGCCAGGGATATATGGCGGAACTTTATAATATTAACAACAGGAGAATTTGTTTGATCACATCAAACTCAATAATGGGTCACTGCGAAAAACCCTTAAGCTGTTAATCTCGCTTTGTATCTCTCAACTTCATTTTGTTTCGTATTAATACCCATTTATATCCTTCAGGGATAAAATGTTTAGGGGGTATGTACGATAGAACAAAACAGTTTATTTTGCGAGTCTAGCTCTTCCATATTTGCTTCTTTCTATTGCATCTAATCAAATTTAGATACTGGTACCAGATTTTAGAAAGAACAACTATGGGTACGAATATGTTGTCGACAACAGTGATATGTTTGTCTCCTGTGTTTATTTAAGATTCATGTAAACCAGATCTTGATCATTTCCCATTGATCTGGGTGTTCCGCAATCCTAGTATTTTGATTGCTATGTGCACGTGCTTTTTACTAGGATTTCTCGTCTTCAGGACGAATCTCTTCAGGAGATTTCATAAGTGACTGAATATATTATTAGCATTAATATACCATGGTTTTGTGTAAGGAGGTTCATTACGCTTCTGGCGTATAGGGGCATCCTTAACTATTCACAGTCACTTCATTTATAATCAGTAATGCATTTGATAATGCATCTGGCAGATTACTTGCTGATTATTGCAAGTTTATTTTCTTTTGAACTTTTGGTTCAAGTTTGACTAGTGCGTGGGCCTAAGTATTGAAGATCTTTTGTGTTCCACGTAATTTCACGGCATTTATTAATTGTGGTATTTTTCTCTCCCCCTAAGGCCGGAAATAGATCTTTGTCGAATGTGCAGTCAGCGAAACGGGCTGTAAACTGATCCCCAGTTAAAGGCTCGAGGTATTTAAGTATTGTGGGAGATACAAAACCGATGTAAATACCGAGTTTCCTTTGTGGGCCCATAGATGTTCGCTTATGTGGTGGTATTGGAACATACACTGCACAATCGAATGTTCGCAGATGGGAATTGTTAGGTTCATTTCCACGCACGAGTTGAATAGGGGAATATTCATGATATGTAGTTGGTCGGAATTGGATTAGTGATGATGCATGTAAAATTGCATGCCCCCAACATGAAACAGGTAAGTTCATTTTTTGTAGTAGTGATCTAGCGATTAATTTAAGACGTCTAATTAATGATTCAGCTAGACCATTTTGAGTATGAACATGAGGGACCGAATGCTCCACTTTGATTCCCAGTGCCATGCAAAAATCATCAAATGCCTTAGAGGTGAATTCATCGGCATTATCCATACGAATGGATTTAATAGGATGATCTGGGAATTGAGATCTCAATAGGATGATCTGTGCAATAAGCTTTGCAAAAGCAGTATTGCGAGTGGATAGCATCGTTACATAAGTCCACCGAGTGGATGCATCTATTAGGACCATAAAATACTGAAATGGTCCAGATGCTGGATGTATTGGTCCACAAATATCTCCTTGAATCCGTTCAAGGAATTTAGGAGATTCAGTTCTTACTTTACTACTAGAAGGACGAATTATGAGTTTACCCATTGTGCAAGCATCACATATGTATTCATTAACAGAAGGGATTCTGTTGTGTGTTATGTTATGGCCAGATGAATTACATAGAATCCGACGCATCATGGTTTGTTTTGGATGTTTTAACCGCTCATGCCGTAATTTGAAAGAATTTGGATCATTAAATTTTGGATTAAGGGCTAAATGGAGATTTGAGGGTCTGATGTATGTGCAATACAAGCCAGACGAGAAAGATGGAAGTTTTTCGACGATGTGTTTACGACAATTTAAATAGTGAGTCATCAACAGATATTCACTATTGTCCTCAGTATTTATTTCAATGTGATAGCCATTCTGTCGAATGTCTTTGAAACTGAGGAGGGTACGCTTTGATTGTGGAAACAATAAAGTATTCTCGATTATTAATTCGGTACCCATAGGTAGAATGATCGAGGCTCTTCCGGAGCCAACGATTTGTATGTCGTCATCGAAAATAGTAGTGACACTTCCTTTCTTTTCAGTTAATGTTTGGAAAAAATTGTCTATCTTTTAAGATAGTATGTGTAGTAGCACTATCTACTAAGCACAATACATTAATCTCCATAAGCACTTAAGTGTATGTTTGGATACGTTTAGATATGAGGAATGCTAAGGAGAGCCAAGATTACATACGCTGATTGATCAGCCGCACAAGGGATCACTTAGGTCCTACTTTATCAAAAACGTATTAAATTTTGTAGTCAATAGTCATATGTTCACCCAAGAGGTCATCCTTTGTCTATGACAAAGCCTGCTTTGGGCAGGTCGGTGTGGTGTGTATCACCGTGATGAGCCTTCCCATTTTTGTCTTTTAGCTTACGTTGATACGCCTCCACCAAATTTTTTGGTGTACGACACGAGCGAGACCAATGGTCGTCGCATCCACACTTGTGACAGACTTGTTTGTTCTGTGCACGTGAGCTCGATGGTTTATCTTGAGGTGCATAATTATCAGTTGCACTAGATTGTGCATTGTTGCGACCTCTACCTCTTCCCCTACCACGGCCTCGACTTCGGGTCGATTAGCGTCCCCCACTCGCCTCATTTTCTTTTCCACGTTTACGGCCTCTAGAGTTCCTCCGAGTAGCATGTGCTTCAGGCACAGCTTGTGAGCCAACCGATCTAGTATTGTGATTTTTCATCAACAATTGGTTGTGCTTTTCTGCAACTAGAAGTGCAGAAATAAGGTCGGAGTGTGTGTGATACTCTTTGGCCCTGTACTGCAGCTGGAGTACAAGATTAATAGCGTGGAAAGTGGAAAGAGTTTTTCAATTAACTGATTAACAGTTATTGTTTCTTTACACAACTTAAGCTGAGAAACTATGCGATGTAGGGCGGAGTTGTACTCCGTTATAGACTTGAAGTTTTGGAAACGAAGTGTTATCCATTCATGTCTGGTTTCGGGGAGGATCACATCGTGTTGTTGTTGGAATTGATCCTGGAGGGATTTCCATAACGTCGATTGATCTTTTTCAGTGAGATATTCGTTCTTAAGATCTTTGTGAAGATGATGTCTTAAGAAAATTAGAGCTTGTGCCATTTGGGCAGTTGTGGATTTAAATGGTTGTCTAATTGTGTCAGTAAGGTCCTTAGAGGCTAAGTTGATTTCAACGTTGAGAGCCCATGTAAAAAAGTTATGGCAATCAACTGCCAATTTATTGAATTCACGTTTAGTAATGTTTGACATGTTTTTTCTACAAAAATTAATAAATGGAAATCTATTGTAATTATTTTTTTGTAGCATTTAATAATTAAGGCTCAATCAATAAAATATTGCTAAAAAAATTAATAATAGGGGGTATTTAATATTTTTGGGTGTATGACTTTTATGAGACATTTATTAATGGGACTTGGACCCAAAAATAATTATTGGATAAGGCCTAAAAAATTTGATGATTTGGACTTTCATAATACCATTATGAATTAGAAAATTATTAATGGGACTTTAACCCAAAAATAAATAATTGTTAGGATCCAAATAATTAGGATCGACTAAAATAAAGTATCCAATCAATTAATTAAAAAAAATGACCTAATTAATTAATATTATTATTAATTAATAAAGTTTTTTTTTATTAAAAGAATTCGGCTCATACAGGTTAAAAAACTGTGGCCCAATTGAAGGAAACTCAATTAAACATAGGCCCAAGAAAAAAAATTTATTAAAAGAAGGCCCAAGAATAGGCAGCCCATATTAAGGAATTAGGGCTTCAGGTTTCAGATTGAATAGGTCAATGGATTCGGATGAGAGTATTGGGCGAAAATGTCGCAACATTATTCGGAGATAGAAATGGTCACCGGCGCCGTCATTTTCGTCGCGCCAGAGGCACGTAGCCACCGTTCATCGTGGCGGACGCAGTTCATATAGCCGCCATGGTGGCGCGTCGCAGCGTACAGCCACCGTCGTTCGCGTATCGCGGTTGGCCGTCGCGCTTCCGCTCGTCGCCATCACCGGCGGTTAAGCGCGGAAACATGCGCTGCCGTTGTGCACCTGCCATTTGTCGCGGCTACTTCAGGAGCCATCGTTTAGAATCGAGATGTTCGCGTAGGCCGTCGTGGTGGGAGGCAATCGCGCGGCCATCCCCTTTGTCGTGCCATCGGAGGGCGTTTGCCGCCGCCGTTCATGGAAAATTGGCGGTCGCGCCTCGTGACGTAGCGCCAACTTTTGGGTCCATCGCCGACGATCATCAAGGCCGCTTCAAGGGCAGTCGATGACGTTCAGGCTGTGGCCGTCGCCATTCGCGAGCATTATTGACGACAGGTATGAATTTCTGATTGGGGTTTATGAATTTCCGATTGAAAAATGAGTTCGGTTTCAGAAAAGAGAATCCCCAAATTTTTTTTTTCGCAAACTGGTATGCTGATTTCGGACGATTCGGTTTCCGATTTAGGAATTATGAAGAAAAATCGGGAATAGAGTTCTGTACAAAACAGGTTTTCGAGAGTTTGGTGTGTTTGTAATTACTGGGATTTCAGGTTTTGTAATCGAATAACAAGAATTCGATTCTGGTTTTGTTATGCAGATTATGAATAAAACATAATAGGGGGCACATACATAACAAGAATCTGTATAATACCAAGCACATAATATGCGTACAGCTAGTAATACATAAGCATGTGATTAATAAAACCATATATACACAGTAGATTGGTTCATTGAATCATCAACTCAGAATACAGGGAATCATATATTCAGAAACGATGCCATAAAAACATGTGAGCATATGATCAGAATCATGAATTTAATAGCACAGGGACATATACAAATCATGTATATATATGATTGATCGAAGTAATTGAAAATACTCCACAGTGCATAATTTCATGAAAATTCACAGTTTTTTTAGAATATAATCAGAGCATATACGGATCATGCAGGAAACCTAGATACCTAAACATGGATCTAAATTATCAGATTAATAACGAAGCAGAAACTTACGGTTTCAGCAACAAAATTAAAATTAATCCTGAAATTGATTTGATCCAGAAAACAGCTGGAGCAATCCTCTCGTAAATCCTTATTGCTCGTAGAGACTCGTGCTGATAACATGTTGTAATCTTGAGAGAAAAACGTAAAGCAAAAGTAAAGACACAGTATTGATGACCCAGTTCGTCACAAAGTGACTATGTCTGGGGGAGACCAAGCCAGGAGAGTATACTAATATGAACTGCCGTTTACAATGATATGAATTATAGAATACATAGGAATGATAAGTATAAATAGAATACCTAACCCTAAGTCTTGTGGGCCTAAAGCCCACTGGATATATTCCTAATATTATATCCATCAATATAATAATATATTTACATATATTATAACAAAAATAAATTAAAAATGAATAACTTTTGTGTACATTGCACTCGGCTTTCAAATCTAATTTGATCCAAAAACTAATCACACACACATTTTCTGCCTCATATTTCTAGAATCAAAATTCACAATATATGTAGCTGATGTTTTAGATTTTAGGGAGCGTACACTTGAAATTCAACTAAAAATTGAATACCAGAAATTGAAAAACACTAATTCTATCTTCAAAAACCCAAGAATATTATGGGTATGAGATGAAAGAATAAAGATCAAAGAGCAGGTTACAACCAAGCCCTGAGATAAATCTGCCCTACTGCCTCCTCCTTCATAATTCCATCCAACCCCGAAATTTGAGACGCTAATAATTTCAATAAACTCTCTATAGTTTCCGATTCTAACATTGGAGAGAAATCGAGTGAGGGTGGCGGGGGAAATAGATCTTATCCTTGAAAGGGAAACGATCGACGTCTTGAAAGAACTCGAGATGACCAAAAACGGTCGTTGAAGAATTGAAGTCGAAGCTACAAGAGGAAGCATTTAAAATGAGTGCAGCCTTGAAAGCAAATTCGTCAATCAACAAGGCTGTTCATGACAATAGAGTTGTTGTGAAATCGATCGGAACTGAATCGAGCTCAATAAGACTTGAAGTTTTCAGAGCAATTGGAAGAACTTACCGGATGAACACACTCAACAGAAATAATCAGGAAATCAAAAGAACAAAGCAATTTACGTGGTTCGATCAAATTGATCTACGTCCACGGATGGGGTTGGCTCACTTCACTAAATGATGAATAATGTTTACAGAATACAAGCTTTTTCTCTGTAAGATTTAGAATGAAGCACTATCTTAAAAGACTGGAATGAATACATATTTATAGATCAGACCCTTAACCACCTTTGAGCTCTTAATCAATCAACGAGATTTGTATGGTTATAACCGCCTTGAATAACTGTTCCGGCGTCCAATGAGATTGCTCCGCTAGTTGCCCAAATAACCGACTTTATCACTCTGGTGAAGTCGCCTTTGCCATGCTCTGTTTTCTTAACTGTCAGCTCAGGATCGCCTTCATGCTGAGTGACTCAGGGAGTAGGTGATTTTCAGCTCAGGATGATCTCTCAGGATTGTCTTTAGTTCTACTGAGTCTTCAGTGTCTTCACTGATCTAACCACTCAGGATAACATTCAGGATGAGTGTCAGGATCAGAACACTACTGACTCAGGATCAAGTCTTCGCTCAGGCTCAGGATGCTTTCCTCAAGAATATTCCTCCGGATCCAATACTCAGGATCAGGATTCCTGACTAATCTTCAGTACTCAAACTCAGCTTATCTTTACACTTAACAATTCTCCACCTTAAAGTAAGTGAGTTTCCCACATTCCACACTCCACCTCAGGACCTAGCTCATGGTACATCTCATGACTGCAGCTTGATCAGCTCCAAACAATATCTGAATTTGGAAAGAGGTAAGACCTTAGTCAGCATATCCGCAGCATTGTCCTCAGTGGAAACCTTCTGCACTGAAATCACTTTCTCTTCCACCACATCTCTCACAAAATAAAGTATGACATCAATATGCTTTGACCTTTCATGAAAGACCTGATGCTTAACCAAATGAATTGTGCTCTGATTGTCACACTGAACTGCAACTTCCTTTTGTCCGATTCCAAATTCTTTAATCATACCCTTGAGCCACATTGCTTCCTTCACTGCTTCAGTCATCGCAATATACTCAGCCTCAGTAGTTGAGAGTGCCACTACTGACTGGAGTACTGCTCTCCAGCTGATTGCTGTACCATATAATGTGAACACATATCCTGATAAGGATTTCCTCGTATCAATGCTTCTAGCATAATCTGAGTCCACATATCCCTGAAGTGGTTGAATGCCATCCTTAGTCTTCACGAAGAGTAACCCCAGATTCTCAGTTCCCTTTAAGTATCTCATTATCCACTTAAAATCCTCACAGTGTGTCTTTCCCGGATTTGCCATAAATCTACTGACCACACTGACTGAATGTGCTAAATCTGGCCTGCTGCACACCAGAGCATACATTATGCTACCTATCCCATTTGAGTAAGGGATTTTACTCATTTGTGCCTTCTCTTCTTCTGACTTCGGGCACTGACTTGATGTCAGTTTGAACTGTTGACCAAGGGGTGTAGATACAACTCTGGCTTCATGCATGTTGAACCTCCTGAGTATCTTCAGGATGTAATCCTTCTGAGTTAAGAACAACATCCCTTTGTCCTTATCTCTGATAATTTCCATGCCCAATATCCTCTTAGCCATACCCAGATCCTTCATGTCAAATGTGCTACTGAGCTTTGCCTTTAGCCTCTGAATTCTTTCAGGACTCTTGCTTGCAACCAATATGTCTTCCACATAGAGCAACAGATATGTGAGTACTTCCTTCCCTTGTTTTTCAAGATAGACACAACTATCATACTTGCATCTTGTAAAACCTATGGAGATCATAAAACTATCAAACTTCTTATACCATTGTCTCGGACTTTGCTTCAGACCATAAAGTGATTTCTTCAGTAGACACACCTTATCCTGATTCCCAGGTAGAATAAAACCTTCAGGTTGTTGCATGTGTATAGTTTCTTCCAGGTCTCTGTGTAGAAAGGCTGTCTTAACATCTAACTGCTGAAGCTCCAAGTCCTCCTGAGCTACCTTTGACAATAGGATTATGATTGAACAGTGTTTCACCACTGGTGAGAATACCTCATTGAAGTCTACCCCCTCTCTGAGTGAAGCCTCTGGCAATAAGCCTTGCCTTATATCTCAGCTTCTCTCTTCCTCCTGACCCCATTTCAGATTTCTTCTTGAAGATCCACTTGGAACTGACAACCTTCTGTCCCTAAACTTTGTTCACTAAGGTCCAAGTGTTGTTCTTCTCTAATGACTGAAGTTCCTCAGTCATGGCCAATATCCATCTCTCTTTGTCTTTGCTTGACACGACTTCATCATAACTTTGTGGTTCCTGATGCTCCACCTCTTCAGCGGTTATCAGGGCATAGGACACCATGTCAGCCTGACCAAACCTAGTTGGAGGGTGTATGCTTCTCCTGTGTCTGTCTCTTGCTAGACTATAATTCCTGAGATCTTGGCCTTCAGTATCTGAAATTGAATGGTCAGAATGATCGTCAGTATTTCCTCCTGAGTCCTCCCTGAGGTTTCCCCTACCTAAAAAATTCCTTGTCCTGAGTTCCTTTCAGGAGTCTCCACCTCAACCTGAGATCCATCTCCTGAAAGTATACCATCTGAGTCGTGTATGCTGATGGGCTGATTATATCCCATGACTTTCTCGTTGAAAGTCACTTCTTTACTGACAATACACCTTTTATGTCCAGGTTCCAAACACCATAACTTGTATCCTTTCACTCCCTTAGGATATCCTAAGAAGATACATCTCAGTGCTCTAGGTTCCAGCTTATCCTACCTGATGTGGGCAAAAGCTGAGCAACCAAATACCTTCAAGTTATTGTAGTCCGAGATCCTCCCATACCACACCTCATCAGGTGTCCTGAACTCAATTGTTGAGGAAGGTGACTTGTTAATAAGATAACAAGTTGCACTGACTGCTTTCCCCCAAAACACCTTGGGTAGCTTTTCATCTGACAACATACTCCTGACCTTTTCCAGGATTATCCTATTCATCCTCTCAGCCAAGCCATTTTGCTGAGGATTTGCAGGAACAGTCATGTGTCTAGTGATCCCCCTTTCCTTGCAGAAATTGTTGAACTCCTCTGATACATACTCCAATCCATTATCAGTCCTGAGATGTTTAATGGATCTTCCTCTCTTATTTTCTTGTTCACTGACCCAATCCCTGAACCTTGCCTAGGTCTCACTCTTCTGCTTCAGTATGAATACCCATACTTTCCTGCTGAAGTCATCAATGACTATCATGAAGTATCTTCCCCCTCCATGAGTCTCCACCTTAGCTGGTCCCTAGATATCAGAATGAACATAATCCAGAGGTGCATCAGTAGTCTTCTTACCTTTAGGGAATGGAATTTTCTTGGATTTGCCCAGGACACAATTGTCACAAAAATCCAATTTCATCACCTTTCCTTCCCCAAATGCCTTCTGCTTTGAAAGTTCTTGGAGCCCCCTTTCCCCAATATGGCCCAACCTTTTATGCCATATCATTGCCTCAGAGCTGTCCATAACATTGTTTGCTGACCCTGAAGAAGTGCTTCCAATCAGGATATACAACCCATTGACTTTCTTACTTTTCATGTATACCTTCTTGCCTTTGGTTATCAGGATATAACCATCCTCAGTGTTGAACTCATAACCCAGTTGATTCAGTGAACCGGAGATCAGATTTCTCTTCAGTTCTGGCACCAGCCTCACATTTGAGAGTATCTTATCTACTCCATCATGCAGCTTCAACCTGACAGAACCACTCCCCTTCACCTTACATGTATGATTATTGCCCAGTACAACTGAGCCTCCATCAAACCTCCTCAACTCCCTGAATAATGATTCATCAGGGCACATATGGAATGAACATCCAGAACCTAGTACCCACTCATCATTCAGTTTCAGGTTAGTAGCCGTTAACACCTCAGCACTATCATACCCACCTTCAGCAGCAACAATTATATTAGCCTTTTGTTCTTCTCCGTGATTCCTATTTCTGTCAGGGCAATTCTTCTTGAGATGACCAGTTTTGTGACAAGCAAAACATTTCCCGTTCTCAACAAAATCACCAGATTTTGGCCCCTTTGTGTTCTTCTTGTTCTTGTTCTGAAAATCTTTCTTTCCCTTCTTGAACCTGACATTCAATCCTTCAGCCTGAACTGAATTTTTCTTATCAGCTTGTAGCTGAATAGACTTTGTTTTCAGCGCACCCAGAATATCATCAAAGGACAATTTATCCTGCCTCCCAAATAGTAAGGTATCCTTGAAATTCTCAAAGGATTTAGGCAAAGAATTCAGGAGCATTAGAGCCTTATCATCATCATCAATTTCCACTCCCAGGTTCTCAAGATCATCAGTAGCCTTGTTAAATTCCTCAAGTTGTTCAATCAACTCATTCTTTTCATTCATCCTGAATGACATCAGTTTTTGTTTCATGAACAACTTGTTGGTGACAGACTTGGTATGATACACCTTCTCCAGCTTACTCCAAACCTCAATGGCAGTCTTCTCCTTGGACACCTCCCTCAGAGGCTTATCCCCCAGACACAAGATGATTGTGCTATGAGCCTTTTTCAATATTTCTTGTCTCTTGCCTGGATTTTCTGACGAAGAAGGGGGCCATTGATCTTCAGGTTTCAGAGCATTGGCCAGCCCATGATGAGTCAAGAGAGCCTTCATCTTGATCTTCCACAAACCAAAATCGTTTGCTCTAGTGAATTTCTCAAATTCCAGCTTGGTGGATGCCATGATTGATGATTAACCAGTCGATTTCTCCTCCGTTCCCACATACGGCGCCAATTATTGTGAAATCAATCGGAACTGAATCGAGCTCAATAAGACTTGAAGTTTTTAGAGCAATTGGAAGAACTTGCCGGATGAACACACTCAACAAAAATAATCAGGAAATCAAAGGAACAAAGCAATTTACGTGGTTCGATCAAATTGATCTACGTCCACGGATGGGGTTGGCTCACTTCACTAAATGATGAATAATATTTACAGAATACAAGCTTTTTCTCTCTAAGATTTAGAATGAAACACTCTCTTAAAAGACTGGAATGAATACATATTTATTGATCAGACCCTTAACCACCTTTGAGCTCTTAACCAATCAACGAGATTCGTATGGTTATAACCGCCTTGAATAACTATTCCAGCGTCCAATGAGATTGCTCCGCTAGCTGCCCAAATAACCGACTTTATCACTCTGGTGAAGTCGCCTTTGCCATGCTCTGTTTTCTTAATTGTCAGCTCAGGATCGCCTTCATGCTGAGTGACTCAGGGAGTAGGTGATTTTCAGCTCAGGATGATCTATCAGGATTGCCTTCAGTTCTACTAAGTCTTCAGTGTCTTCACTGATCTGACCACTCACGATAACATTCAGGATGAGTGTCAGGATCAGAACACTCCTGAGTCAGGATCAAGTCTTCGTTCAGGTTCAGGATGCTTTCCTCAGGAATATTCCTCCGGATCCAATACTCTGGATCAGGATTCCTGACTAATCTTCAGTACTCAAACTCAGCTTATCTTTACACTTAACAAGAGTAAATCTTTTTATAGAAGCTCACAAAGAAGCTTGATATGATGAATCAAATTAGAGAGTTTGATAAATCTTTTTAGATAACTACAAATATTGTCTGGTTCATTGAATCTCCTCTAAAATTTTACTTCTAACTAATTTTTTTTGAATAAATCAACTCTTCCGGCCCATCAAATCTAACTCGTAAATCTAGAATTCTACATTTATAAATTGAGTTCTCATTCT
Source organism: Prunella vulgaris (assembly GCA_026898435.1). Taxonomy (NCBI): domain Eukaryota; kingdom Viridiplantae; phylum Streptophyta; class Magnoliopsida; order Lamiales; family Lamiaceae; genus Prunella; species Prunella vulgaris. The sequence continues at coordinate 58,907 of JAPKLY010000572.1, forward strand.
AGTTATTAAAAACACATTAATAGACATCAGCAAATCGACATTCTTCAAAGCTTCAACGATGTTGGACTGGCGAACTAACATAATTAGTATATGAATAATCACCGAGGTTTGGTAGGTCGTCAGGACCCACCCAGATCCTTAAGGGCACGGAGCTCGTCTACATGGGGATGATTTACCTGCGTAGCTCACCCAAAAGGGCTCATCTCTGTCATCCCAGAGCTCGCCCAGAGCTCGCCTTGTATCCCCAGGAAGGCCTCGCCGAGCTCCATCATCGCGTAACGTCCATAAGCCACGCAAGGCACTGGAGCTCGCCCCAGAGCTCGCCCAAACCACTGAAGCCCATCTCCGAGCTCGCCGCCGAGCTCGCCTATTAGTCAAATAAGACCCCGATGGTGCGCTCTTTTTCCCTCCGTCCGGTTTATGCACAAGGGTGGTTTACGATGAGGTTTTTAATGAGGTCCATCCAGTCTAAGGCATTGTAGTAGGACGAGGCATGATGAAGGAAACAGTGTGAGAGACCAAGACGGGGGTAAAGAACCCTCGTCAACACCGGAAGCCACATAGGCTCGTAAGGTGCCATCTCACACTCATACACCTATAAATAAGACCTCTCTTGTACTATTCACACAATTTTTTCTGAAAATCAATACAGTGCCCATTACAATATATCTCTCTCTAAACTCTCTACTCTCCCTCCTCATATTATATCCAAGAACACAAATTCTTGGATTATTGTTTGATAGGATTAACACGTTATAACTAGCCACATAACAAACACGATTAATAAATTCTATCAACAATTTGGCGCTAGAAGGAGGGTCGGTCCTCACGAACCTGAAAAATTAAAAATTTTTTAGAACGAAAAGTTAGGGTTTGGTTGAAGGTTCGAAGATTTGAAGGTGTTCTTGATAAAACTCAAGAACACTTGAAGATACACATACATCTTCATCCCTTGGACGAAGGACCCAGATTTCCGGATGAAAACCTAAATTCTCGAATTTCATGAAATCTGCCCAGAACAAGTTTTCAAACGCGTGCGTGCACACGAATAAACTGAATTTCGGATAATTCGTCACAGGCGAGGCTAGACGAAAACTTGCACAAATCCACCTAAGCTGGATTGCCACCACTCCGGCGACCTCCACCACTCCGGCGACCTCCCTCCACTCCGATGCCCTTCAGCAAGTTACCCCCTCCGAAACCCAAAAATGGCTAACACTCGAGCCGCCAAGGGACAGGCCTCCGCAGCTGCGGGAAGGTCTAAAGGGGGTGATCAAAACTAGGCCGAGGTGGAGACCTCACTCCAGGTGGTGGAGACATCACAACTACCTCCTCAGAAGAGCACCGCAGCTCCGCGACCTCCGCGAGTTACAGTGACCCAGGAAGACTTGGCCCCCGCCCCGAGGGACCTGGCCAGCGACCCTGACGAGCTCCAACGCACCATCGCGACCTTACAAAGGTTGCAGCAGCGACAGCAGGACGAGCTTGCCCTGGTACCCAGGCGAGCTCCAGCTGCCGAAGCCCGGGAGCAGACCAGGCCCACTCAGGGCACCCAAACCAGAGGGGACTATAGCGTACTCCCCACCGAGCAGGAAGCGAGCTCGGCACAAGCTCGCCAGCGCAGGGAGAAGACCAAGAAGGCCAAGATGGTGGAGGAGGATCCCGCTCCTTACACCGGAAGGGAGTCGGCCTACACCGGGGCATCTGGCACCCACCAATCTCAAAGGAGGGAAGTCCTCCAAGGCCGTTTGGGCCCGAGATACGCGGAGAACGAGCAGACGGCGGCCCCAGCTGCGTCCCATGGGGACTTCGACCAGCAGCCACGCAGATCAGCCCACGAAAGGCTGAGGAGGCCCGCCACTGACCGGCTAGGCCCCCACGGTGGATGCCAATTCCAGCCCGCCATTGAGAGGTCACCCCAGAGTGAGGTACCTCGGGGATGTGCGTCCGCGAGATGCACGACCTTTGAGCACCCTCCGCTGGAGGTGACCCGGGATGACGAGCTGGCCTCACTGAAAAAGGCCGTTGAAATGCTACAAGCACAAGTAGCAGCCAAGTCTGGCGGACCTGACGCCACGACTCTCCCCACCTCTCCATTGGCACCCGCCATCCTCCGCGCACCGGTCCAGAAGAAAATTTAATTCCCGGTGATGTCCGCATACGAAGGCGAGTCGGACCCAAAAGTCCACCTGGCCAAGTACGCGGACTTCATGATTTCGGTCGGTGCCACCGACTCCACCCAGTGCCGGAACTTCCCACTGACCCTAGGGGATCGAGCTCATCGCTGGTTCTCTTCACTCGCCCCAGGGTCAATCTGCTCATTTGGCCAACTCTCGCGGGAGTTCCTGGCCCACTTCTCTGGGTTCGGATCCTACCTTACCCAGAAGCACCGACTCGCCAACATCCACCAAAGCGAGAGTGAGACCGACCAGTAATACCTGGAAAGGTTCGACAAGATCCTACTGGAAGGCGAGCCGGTGAGTGAAGACACCAAGGTCGTCGCAGCGATGGCCAGACTCAGGAGGGGTACCGATCTCTGGAAGGAGATGCACCTCGCATGTCCCAACACTTACAACGAATTCCGTCACAAGGCGGGGGTGTTCACGCCTATGCAGGAGGCACTACTGAAAGAAGTTAGTGCCCACGAGGAAAGAAAGCCCCACGGGAAGAAATTCGGGGGCGCCTACAAAGCTCCCCGGAGTTTAAAAGCCTTTGGCGAGGGAGACGAGCTCAAAGAAAAGCTCAACCAGGTCCTCACTGTCTCCGTCGACCATGTCTTCACTGCTGTCAAAGGCAAGGCCATGCTGGAAGAGCCGAGGCAAATCCGCCAGGACCGCACGAAGCTCAATCCCAACAAATTCTGTGCCTACCATCAGGCCATCGGCCACTTCACCAGCGAGTGCCGAGACCTCCTCAAGCAACTCTGGAAATTTTACGAGGAGGGGAAATTTGCCGAGTTCGTGAAGAAGGCCCCAGCTAAGAGACCGAGGTTCGAGAGGAGGGTTACCTCCGATGACGAGGAGGAGGAAGCAGACCAACCTGGTCCCCATAGCAGACGGAGGGCACCTCCCCAACCTCAGTAAAACATGGAGCCTACTCGGGAACTCTTAGTTCTTGAGGGAGAGATCGGAGCTGTCGGAGGTCTCCAGGACTGGGGATCCTCCATATCCAGGAGAAACAGGAAGGCCAAAATCCGGGCCATAAACCAGGTCCAGGAGGGCAGCTCCGGCCCCAGGATCGTCTCACAGCTTACTGACGAGCTGACGTTATCCGCGGCGGACCTGGAGGGGGTACTGATGCACCACAACGACTCGTTGGTGATAACCACCAACATCATGAACGTCCGAGTTCACAGGCTACTTGTGGACACCGGCGCATTCACCAACATTCTCTTCAAATCCACCTTGGATGCCTTAGGTGATTTTGAGTCATATCTGGAACCTAGCAACGCTAGGATAGTGGGGTTCGGAGAAGCTGTAACCGTTCCCCTAGGTAGTGTTAGGTTGAGCGTCCAGCTTGTATTGGCTGAGGATCCCGAAAGGAGGCTGACTAGGCTCATAGATTTCCTAGTTGTCGACCAGCAGTCCTCCTACAACGGGTTCCTTGGCCGCCCGTTTATTAATGAATTCAAAGCGGCGTGTTCGACCTACTACTACTGTTTAAAATTCCCAACTCCAAAAGGTGCCGGAACTATAAAAGGTGACCAGAAAAAGGCCCGAGAGTGTTTACTCCAGATCAAAGACGGCCGGGTAAAAAAAATGGTGACACAAGTCCACATCCTCGAAGAGGACGTACAGATCCCTGCAGACGAGCCAAACATCCTAGACGTCATCTCGGTCGAAACTGAGATGATGGAGGTAGGTGATTTGTCAGAAATCAATCAAGATACTGGACCAGTGCAAGACACACAACCGACACAAATGGAGGACTTGGAAGAAACCCAAGTGTTGAGACCTGCGCAGGGGTCGGTACCTGCGCAGGGGCAGCAGCCCACTCCCATGGAGGTAGCTGATGAGGCCCAAGGTGGGGGACCTGCGGGAGGTCAAGAACCAACACCAATGGACGTTGAGCCAACTCCCCAAGTCACCACACCATCCCAAGCTGACAGACCACCGGAGGTGTTCACAGCCGACGAGCTCGCCCAAGCTGAGAGCCAACCCAATGACCTCGAGCCGCGCATAGGCCACGAGCCTGCGCAGATATCACAAGGGGAGTGGGACGAGTTAATCAGCGACCCGAGGTGGAAAAGCTAAAAGAGAAAAGTAACCCCCATGGAAGAGTTGACGACACTCCCTGTGGACCCGGAAAGGGACTTAGAACTTTTCATCGGTTCTGAGTTACCTGAACCGTACCGGTCGAGGATGGAGCTGTTCTTAATGACCAACCTGGACGTGTTTGCCTGGTCTCACGAAGATATGACGGGAATCCCGTTGGAACATGCTTGCCACAGACTTAACATAGACCCGACGAGGAGACCTGTACGCCAAAAGCGGAGGAAGTATGGACCAGACAAGTACGCAACTCTAACAGTTGAGGTGGAGAAGTTGTTAGACAACAAGCTCATCAAGGAAGCTCTGTGTCCGCAGTGGGTCGCGAACCCCGTCCTGGTGAAGAAACACAATGGGACGTGGAGACTCTGCATTGACTTCATGGACCTGAACAAAGCATGCCCGAAGGACAACTTCCCACTACCTCACATTGACCAGTTGGTGGACAGCACCGCAGGCCATGAGATGATGACATTCATGGATGCTTTTGCGGACTATCACCAGATAGCTCTACACCCAGATGACCAGGTACACACGGCGTTCTACACCAACAAGAACATGTATTGCTGGGAAAGGATACCGTTCGGACTCATCAACGTCGGAGCTACCTACCAAAGATTGGTGAACAAAATGTTTGACCAACACATTGGCGAATCCATGGAGGTGTATGTGGATGACATAGTTGTCAAGAGTTTGAGGAATGAGGACCACCTGGACCATCTGAAACAGACCTTCGACATACTGCGCCACTACAACATGAAGTTAAACCCTAAAAAGACCAGCTTCGGCGTGCACTCTGGGAAATTCCTGGGGCACCTAGTTAGCCAGCGTGGAATTGAGGTCAACCCAACACAGGTCCAATGCATAATCGAGATGGGGATACCCGATTCCGTCCAAAAAATTCAAAGACTGACTGGGTGCATGGCAGTCCTGAACAGATTCATCTCCAGGTCCGGCGACCGAAATCGTCCATTTTTCGAGGTAATAAAGGCAAACACACGGAGATACAAAGAGGCGGTCAGAGCCAACAAACTCCACCTCAAAAACTACTTCGTTTGGACAAATGAATGCCAACGAGCCTTCGAAGATATCAAAACATACCTGACGGATACACAGGTCCTGTCGAAGCCAATACCTGGAGAGAAGTTGTATCTGTACCTAGCCGTGTCGGAGGTGGCCATCAGCTCCGTCCTGGTCCGAGGAGAGGCGAAAACACACCTACCATTGTACTACGTGAGCCAAGTCTTACATGAAGATGAGTTGCGGTACACCCCAACAGAGAAACTGGCTTATGCACTGGTGATGAGTGTTAGAAAATTGAGGCCTTACTTCTTTGACCACCCAGTAGAGGTGCTGACAACGTTCCCACTACGTCAAATACTACAGCACCCAGACACCGCCGGACGCCTGCTGAAATGGTCACTGGAGATAAGCCAATACGGTATAACCTACGCACCCCGAACAACGATCAAGGGATAAGCACTTGCCGACTTCATCATCGAGCTAACTTTCCCACAAGATCCGACGAGGGGGCGTATAGCTCCGTGGCATCTCTACGTGGACGGATCATCAACTAGCATAGCAGCAGGCGCCGGCGTGGTCCTGATCAGCCCGGACATACAAGTCTTAACCTCCGCAATTTGGTTCGACTTTCGAGCAACCAACAATGAGGCGGAGTATGAAGCGTTGATAGCAGGACTAAGGCTATCATTAGCTGTGGGGGCAACCAATCTCCAAGTTTTCGGAGATTCCCAGCTAATAATATCCCAAGTCCGGGGGGAATATGAGGCAAAAGACCAGCAGATGATGACCTATGAGAAGATAGCCGCGCATCTGATCTCGATGTTTACACAAGTTTATATCAATCAGATACCACGGCTAGAAAACACACATGCAGATGCTCTAGCCCGGCTAGCTACTAGCAACGGCGAAGCCAAATTCACGGAGGTCATGATCACCACACTGAAAAACCCCTCGACGTTCGATTACAAGATAAATCAAACCTCGAGCGGGGGGTAGGAGGACAATGAAGGTGGTGAAGATTGGTGCACTCCAATCCAAAAATACCTAACAGACGGGACAACACCCGTGGACACCTGGGAAGCTAGCCGGTTAGTAAAGCAAGCTGCCAGATATACACTGCTGGATGGCCAACTCTATAAACGTGGATTCTCTCTGCCCCTACTCAAATGCCTAACTAGGAAGCAGGGGTCCGAAGTGTTAGAAGAAATTCATGAAGGGATTTGTGGGAGTCACACTGGGGGGCAAGCATTGGCATATAAGACGATCAGACAGGGCTATTACTGGCCCACTCTTCGCAAAGATGCCATCAGCTTCGCTCGAACGTGCCGAAAGTGCCAACTTTTCGTACCTAACATCCACTCCCCAGCCAACCAGCTTAAGTCAGTTTTCAGCCCATAGCCTTTCGCGAAATGGGGAATCGACTTGATCGGCCCATTTCCACCTGGTAGAGGCGGTGTAAAGTTTGCTGTCGTAGCAGTAGACTACTACACTAAGTGGGCTGAGGCCGAAGCTCTCACAACCATAACCCAAGAAAGGATGATCGGCTTCATTTGGAAAAACCTGATCTGCAGGTTTGGACTCTCGCAGTCGGTCATCACTGATAATGGAAGGCAGTTCAACGGACAGAAGTTGAGGGACTTCTGCAGTTCATGGAACATCAAGAAGCACTACTCAACCCCATATCACCCCAGTCGAACGGCTAGGTCGAGGCGGTGAACAAGATCCTGAAACACATATTGAAGCTCCACCTTGAAGAAAAGAAGGGAAGCTGGGCAGACGAACTCCCGGAGGTCCTATGGTCTTATAGAACTTCCTATAGGGCCAGCACCGGGGAGACCCCGTTTGCCCTAGCCTTCGGGACTGAAGCCGTAGTCCCAGTTGAAGTCCAGAACAAGACTTGGAAGGTGGTGGGGTATGATGAAGAAAAGAATGATGAAGCCTTGGCAGTAGAAAAAGATCTGATCGAAGAGACCAGAGCTTCGTCAGAAATGAAGAACGCCACCTACAAGCGTAGAGCGGAAAAATATTACAACTCTCAGGTCCAAGACCGAAAATTCAAGGTCAGAGACCTGGTGTTAAAAAAGAAATTGATGGCCCCACCAGGTGTATTCGGTTCAAACTGGGAAGGACCATTCCGGGTCACCGCAGCCTGGCCAAACGGTACTTATGATCTGGAAGACGCAGAAGGCAAGGCTTCGTCATACACCTGGAGCTCGGCACATCTAAAAAAGTTCTACCAATAGACTAGAATCCTGTAATAGACTAGTCGAAGGTTTGCATCAGAAATGTAGATGGCAACCGATGTAAATTACATTGCTGTAAAAATTCAGAAAAATTCCCAAGTGTTTGGACCTGTGTAGCTCTCCAACCAGGCGAGCTGCACCAGGTCGCCTACTGCTCCTGGTAGCTCGCCAAACCTAGCTCGCCCACATGCTCTAAAATCCGCAATGCGCGAGGACCAAGGTCCCAAGCGTTGTAATTAAATAGCTCGAAGGCAAAGTCCAAAGTGCCCAAGGTCGCGAAGGTACCCTTCTCAAGGGGTTGCTAAGCACCTACTGCCACAAGTTAGAAAAATTCGCGAAAAAGATAAAAACGTCTAAGGCAAGGTTCATGAAACCCAATGGCCCAAAGCGAATCAATCGAAGTGCAATTCGCGGCCCTAAGTGGCGTAAGACGAAGAATACGCACTCTAAAAACAGAGGTACAATTCGTAGTCGAAAGTGACATAAAACGAACGATTCGCTTCTCAAAGTAGAATAAGACGAACAATTATGTACCAGGAAAATAAACAAGAACGAGCTATTTTAAAAATTATAACATAAAAGCGCAAATACATAAAGGGAAAGAGTTGGACAAAAAATGCTCGACTTATATTCAAAAGATACTTAAGAAATTTTCAAGTAAAAAATATACTTGAAAAAATCCTAAGTATGAGTAGTAGTGCTGGCCACAAAGGCCGACCAGCTGGCCATCTTTGAACTACAAAAAGCTCCTTCTGGGCGAGCTGCATGTGCCCGGCGAGCTGAATCTACTTGAACGAAAAGTAAAGCTACAAAAATGGAGCTCCTTCTGGGCGAGCTCCGCAACCCGTCGACCTACTACAAGTTGGAAATTAAAAAAGCTAATCTACGAAAGCAAGGAAAAATCCTAAATCCCCGGAGCAGCGGGGGCATCGGATGGCACATCAGCGGCGACCTCAGCAGGGGCAACAGCAACCTGGGAAGCGGGAATGGCGAGCTCAGCCTCGGAAGTGATATTACCAGTCAGCCCGCTGGCATCAAACTCGCCCAAGTTTAGCATAGCATCCCCACAGGCCTCCTGCAGTTGCTCGACAGTGAGGGGAACGTGATCTCCCTCGCGGGCGACCTCCTCTGCGTCACCAAGGTTCAGCTCCGGCACCTCGACTGTCTTGATAATTTGAAAGCGGTCCAGTACAAAGTCGAGAGGAATTCCGATCTCAGGTAGGTCGCCGATATCCAGCTCGGCGCCATCGGGAAAAGGAACCCGGTCCAGGCAAGCTTTGAAGTCACCCACGACTGCCTCCACCTCATCGTCCCTATTAGCTCGAGCCCACCAGAGAGTCCGCCAAACCTCAGCATAACATTGGACGCATCCTCTGTCAGAGGCCTCGGCCTTCACGGCCGCCAGGTCCGGCGAGGAGGAGGCAACACTCCACAACTCGGGCCTCTAGCTCGCCCCTTAGCCTCTCGCAGTCGGCATTGGAGCTCTTCACCAGACCCCGTTGCAGTGTGAGGTCTTTCTTCGTGATCCCGTGGCTGCCGACCTCCTAGGCGAGCTGGGCGGCGAACTCCTCTTCCTTAGCTTTTATCCTCGCCTCCGTCTCCTGCTCGAGCCGGGCGAGCCGGCGTTGGATGGTCTCAAGCTGCTGGAGGGCGCTTTGCTCGGCGGCCAGCGATGCCGCGGCCCTTTCCTCGGTGAGCCGCACCTATTTTTTCACTTTGTCAGCAGAGTCCGCCAACGCCAGCATCCGCTTGTTCCTGTCGAAGCGACCTGCCTCCAACTCGGCAACCTGCTCGAGGGCCTTTTGATTGGCGAGCACCAATCTACTCGCATAGTGGCCCGAGAGAAGGAGGTTTTCCCTCAGGTCCTGACTGTTGATGCCCGCCACCAACAGGGTCATCCAATGCCTCGGCATCTCGCTCACAGCATCACGGGCTATGCCCGGAGGGAGATTCCGCATCGAAGTGAGAGAGCGAGATCGCTCAAAGGCAAGCAGAACCTCGTGGCGGTTCGGGAAGGCGATTGGAGCATAACTGCGAGATCGAAATAGATGGGAAATGTTAGAAAAATAAAGGATTGATAAACAATGAAAGTCAATTGGGCGAGCTACTTACTGAGCTCGGTCAGGATCCCAACCCAGTAGCGTGTCGTCGGTGGTTTGCACCCCGAATGGGGAAGGTGAAGGGGGCGAACTCCGAATGGGCGTAGCCGCCAGCAGAGCGGTGGATTGAACAGAGCCCCCCTGCCCCGACCTCGCCGAGGTCCTCTCGGCCCGGTCAGACTCCTCGTCGACTAGGCCGGTGTATCTCGTTCTCTTGCGAGCTGGGGGATCCTCCTCGCCAGCTCGGGATCCACCACCCCCTTGGGACCCCCTCTTTCCTCGACCTCGCTCGGAGGGGGCAACAGCTCGTCCTCCACCTCGGCCGGCCCGGGCGACCTCTGATGCCTTGGACTTTTCAGGAGCCTTGGCTTTCTCCTTTTGAGCTCCCGATCCACCTGCCTCGCCCTTTTTGGAGGTGAGCTCTGCCTCCTTGCTCGCCTCCAGCGCGAGCACGGACGGTGGGGCAAGTCTGTTGGGGCGAGGTGGGCCCATCTCGAATCGCTCTTTCACGAGTTGATAGGCCTCGGGGACCTCGACGATCGGGATGGCAACGAAGCTACCACCTGCACAAAAATTACAAATGTCAGCATGATAGGCAAGATACACCCCCCCATAGGTGAGCTGCAAAGAGTTGAACCTAGGAGCTCGGGACTTTGGATGTCAAGGTGGTGCGGTAGTGTAAGGAGCCCGGCGAGCCGCAGGCAATGGTGCGCGCACAGATGGGCGACCTGTCTGTCCTTCTCGCTTCTCAAACAGCAGATGGCGCGCACCACGTCGAACTGCTCCGGCACTTTTGGCCTGCCCCGACTGGATTTGTGTCGCTTCGGAACTGCAAAAGGAAAGAAAATTAGAATTAGTATATCTAATTCAACCCACGCACACCGAAATAGGCGACCTACTGCTGGCTTCCCCATATCCCTCTGGAGTGGGAATACGATCACCCCGTCCATGATACGTGCTGGAGGCTCACCAGTCGCCGCCTACGAAGAAAAACTTTTTCTTCCAGTCACGGACTTTATTGGGCAGGTCCCCAAGAAATTTCTCCCCTGGGCGAGCTTTCAGGTAATAATACCCCGCGCCGTCCTGCGTCCGCTTGGTCACGGCAAAAAGCTCGCCCAGATCTGCCGAGGTCATCGCGCTCTCATAACCCTCCAACCCAAAAACAGACAGGGCGGCGAGGAGGTTGCTCCATGCATTCGGTGTGAGCTGGGTGATGGCCAGATTATTGTCAGCAAGATATTGGCCAATGATCGGGTGCAGTGGCAACGTAAGCCCGGCCCTCAGGACATCTACGTTCAAAGCAGTCATCCCCTCAGGAGGTGCGTCGGCCCGCTCATCCTTCATCGGGGCATACATAAAGATGTCCAGTGGGATGCGATACTCCCTGCGTATAATAGGAAGGTCACATTCATCAATAAGGCTCACCACCTCGCCAGCTTTGTACTCAGAGGGGACAACTTCTTCCGGGTTGGTGGGGTCGGCGCGAGGTACCCGATTCGGGTAAGGGAACCTCGCCGCGTACTCGGCGACATACTCGTTCCAATCAAATGGATGAACCACCTGGGTAGGGACTTGGTACTCAACCAGCTGAGGTTCCGGGAAACCAATGTGGCGGAACCATTCGAGCGTGACCTCCTCCAGCTCGCCACCCTCCTCACCGACCTCGGCAGTGCCCTCCTCAACCTCCTCGGGACCTTCGTTGCTACTGGCAACTCTTTCTTCTTGGGCGACCTCGTCACCTTCCTCCCACACCTCGCGGTACACGGAACTGGAAGCTCCTTCCTCTGGATCAGGACGTAGCTCGCTAGGCAGCTCGCTACGTAGCTCACCGGAGACCTGGAGAGCTGCCGAGATCGCCTCGAAGCTGGAGCCGATCTCCACATACAAAACCCGAAGTGGCTCATCCTTAATTATTGGCTGTTTATCAGGATTTTGGTCCGAAAGAGTTCTACTCGAAGAGCGTGTCGACATGGCCTCAAAGAAGTTCAAAGGTCCCAAAGTCCAAAATCCATTAGTCCAAGAGTCAGGGAAATGCAAAGTTTAACGGTACAATCCACGGTCTAAAATCCCGTAATCCCGAAGAAACAACAGAAAAATTAAATAAAAGATAGAAGAGAAGGGGAAGAAAGATCGAATCCTACCTCGGAGAGCCTTCGAAAATCCGTCGACCACAAGAAAAATCGGTCGTCGGGAAAGCTCTGAGAATTCGAAATGCAGAAAGTGAGGAAATGAATCCATTTCCCCCTATTTATAGACGTCGGGGCAAGGTGCGATATTCACAAAGTACAGGGGCCTATTTGCAAGAAATTTGAAAGTTGATATGATTGTGGGCGGGAACCGAGGTCTCAAAAGGCGTGCATGACCCCTGGATTCCCGCACCATGACGTCCACGAATAACCGCCTTGACCGAGCTCGCCTACTAGCTCGGCAATCGCCCAGAGATAGTTCGCCGAATTTCAAGTTCTCCAGCTCGCCTGCACATTGGACGGAGTCATGACACATGCGAGCTGGGGGGCAAATGTTGGACTGGCGAACTAACATAATTAGTATATGAATAATTGCCGAGGTTTGACAGGTCGTCAGGACCCACCCAGATCCTTAAGGGCACGGAGCTCGTCTACATGGGGATGATTTACCTGCGTAGCTCGCCCAAAAGGGCTCATCTCTGTCATCCTAGAGCTCGCCCAGAGCTCGCCTTGTATCCCCAGGAAGGCCTCACCGAGCTCCATCATCGCGTAACGTCCATAAGCCATGCAAGGCACTGGAGCTCGCCCCAGAGCTCGCCCAAACCACTGAAGCCCATCTCCGAGCTCACCGCCGAGCCCGCCTATTAGTCAAATAAGACCCCGATGGTGCGCTCTTTTTCCCTCCGTCCGGTTTATCCACAAGGGTGGTTTACGGCGAGGTTTTTAATGAGGCCCATCCAGTCTAAGACATTGTAGTAGGACGAGGCATGATGAAGGAAGCAGTGTGAGAGACCAAGACGGGGGTAAAGAACCCTCGTCAACACCGGAAGCCACATAGGCTCGTAAGGTGCCATCTCACACTCATACACCTATAAATAAGACCTCTCTTGTACTATTCACACAATTTTTTCTGAAAATCAATACAGTGCCCATTACAATATTTCTCTCTCTAAACTCTCTACTCTCCCTCCTCATATTATATCCAAGAACACAAATTCTTGGATTATTGTTTGATAGGATTAACACGTTATAACTAGCCACATAACAAACACGATTAATAAATTCTATCAACAAACGACATTTCTCTTACGAAGCAACAAGTATTAGCATTTGATCCGAGATCAAGGTGCGAAACATCTTCGATCAACGTTATTCTTGAAGGTCTTCATCAAATTCAACGGTGTTCTTTGGAGCTTTTCAAAAGTTTCAAAAAATAATATTCAATTTGAAATAAAGTTCGATGTTATAAATTTGTTAATCAAAAGATATTTCAAGATTGAAAGTCCCGAGAGTTCCAAAAGTCTTAAAATAATAACATTTAAATCCAAAATAAGGCTCGACGCCTTGGATTCATGTTATAAGTTCTTAAATTAAAAATCTTTCAAGATTAAAAGTGAAGAAAGTCCGCAAAGTCCTGAAATCAAGACCCAAAAAGAGAATCAGAGGATAAAATTTAGTGATTGTAAATATCAGAAATTTTGATAAATTAGAAATAAATTAAATTGTAATCTCTTTTCGCATCATTATATTAAGTCCACAAAAAATTTGTTTTTACAACCCCAAAAACAAGTCAGTAATACTCCAAAAATAATTCATTAATATTTCAAGAAAAAGTTAGTAATATTCCAAGAAATTTGTAATACCCTAAGAACAAACACTACTACAAAAATGACTTTGCAAAGCTTTACTTAGAAAGCGGTTGACAACCGCTAAGGAAAAAAAAAGAAGCTTAGAAAGCGGTTTCGAACCGCTATAATGTTTAAAGCGGTGAAGAACCGCTATGATTTTAAAGCGGTTAAGAACCGCTGTACACTTAAAGCGGTTCAGAACCACTGAGGAGTCCAATTTAGGGAAAAACCGCGAGCCCCCCTTTCTTCCTTCCCTCTTCTCCCTCTTTCTTCCTCCTGCGCGAAAATGGCGCTCATCTGCTAGACTGTATGTCACCAAATTAGAATTTCGTGATCGTTCTACCTAGACGACCATGAATTTTGGCAATTTGCGACCGTATAGACGGTTGTGTAACTTTGCCCACGTGTGGGTATATTTTAAATTAATATATGGCGTAGACGATCACTGATTTAACCGCCAACTTAGCAATCGTTTATGACGGTCGCCAAATTTAAAATATAATTTAGCGATCTTCACAAGCGATCACTAATCACCGCCTTTGATCTACGTATTGAGAACATGTATATTATTAATGGTGAACAAGATGACGACCGTCTTGTGTACATTGACGACCATTTTAGGTGGTCGATAAATGTTTTACCCCTGTAAATATAGGAAAAATCAGAAGTTTAAAAAATATACACATATAGACTCCCAAAACTTGTCATCCCGCCGTCCTTTGCTACCGTTGTTGCTTATATTAATATTAAATTATGTTATTGTGTTAAATTGTTATTATATTAGTTTAATTAATATTATGTTAATATGTTAATTATTATTATTATTATTATGTTATGTTAATGATTTAGTTATTATTATGTTAGTTTAGTTAATATTATGTTAATCTAAATGTTAATTATATTTAATTAGTTTAAATGCTAAATTTAATGTTGAAATTAGTTTAATTGCTATGTTATGTTAGTTTAAATGTTTATTCTGTTTAATTAGTTTAATTGTTATGTTATGTTAATATAAATATTTGATATGTTTAATTAATTTAGTTTATCGTTGATTAATATATATGTTGAATCTAGTTTAGTTACTTATTTAGTTGAGTATGTTTAAATATCTTCGATATTTGATTAAAGTTAGTCGTTAAGTTGATATTTGATTTAATGAGAGAGAGAGAGGACAATTGCTCCCGTTAGTGGAGCTCATCATCCTAATCGATCGGCTCTCACCCCTCCGTCAACTTGGAGTGCTAGCTTTTGGAGATGAAGAACAAGCTACAAAAAATTGACCAAGGGGGCGAGGATGTGGAAATAACTTAAAAATATTTGTGAAACGATGAGTGTTCCATTTCCTAATTCATCTTCTTCGTGTGATAAGGATGGAAATGGGGGTAAGGGTAGGGGTGAGGGTGGTGATGATGAGTAAAATAATTTATTTTTTTGTTGAATAATTTATTTATTTTCTTTTTGATTTTTTATGTTTTAATTACTATAAATTTATTTTTTATATTTTACATTTTATATAGAGAAAGATATAAAATAGATCACAAAATTGATATTAATTATAAATTGATTTTGTGTTAAAAAAATATGTTCTGTGTAGGAAAAAATTATGCTTTTGTTCAAATATTGTGAATCAATTTGTAAATATAATCATTTTTTTAACCAATATGTAAATGCCCCTTTTTTATGTTCTATCTTGATTTTTTTATGTTCTATTTTTAAATGCATAAAAATAAATAAAATAATAAATATTTAGCAGTTTAGAATATTAAAATTATAAAATAAAAAAGTTATTGATATATATATATATATATATATATATATATATATATATATATAAACTAGAAACAAAATGGAATTAGTTTGATAAAGTAAGAAAATGGGTGTCTTAATTTGGACTCATATACAATCAAATACATAAAAAATAATAAATTAAAAAATTTTAGTTGTGTAAAACATGAAATTTATATTAAAAAAATTGGTAGCTAATGCGATTATCAAAATGTGTTTATTTTGTAGTGACCCTAATTACAAAAATACACAGTTTTTTCATGCTATTGTATATTTTAAAAAAAATTAAAATTAAAATTAAACTAAAAATTTAAGTGCATAATATACACCTAAGGGCTCATTTGGTTCGTAAGATAAAACTATCTATCCGTCGAAAATATGCATGTTTTCGACGGATAAATAATTTTATCTTACGAACCAAATGAGCCCTAAGTGCACTAAAAAATTTGTGATTAAAAATTATGTCCTTAATATTGAAAGAGTGCTTCTCCTGTGCACAAGGGTGCATGGTATGCACCCTTAATTTATGACTATTTTCAATTCAATTTTATTTTTACCAATATAAAAAATGAGATAGAGAAGCCGACGCGGGTGACGAGGAGTCGCTGGGATGATCGACGATTGACGGCTGATCAAGGTGGAAGTGCAATTTTTGAAATATTTTATTGAATTGTGGATGGTATTTTGCTTGTTGACTAAGCATGTGACAACTAATTTATTTGCAGTCATAGCCAAACACAGACGGCATCAATGGCGATAATAATGCCATAATAGAACTCGTAATTTAATAATCCAGTAAATTGTGATCAAATTAAATAAATCTCCAAACATCTCTTTTCTTCTTTGAATGATAAAAAAAAAATCTCTTTTCTTCTTTGAATGTCATGATTTCCTTTGAACCGACACATTATTTTGATTTTCAAGGATTGACACCACATCACCCATTTCTTTACACTCAAATTTCTCATAACAGCCGCGCATATATATATACTATTGATGGGCACCTCAAAGATGAGGTATCACTCAGATTGTAGAACCTATGGACCTTCTGCAGACAGCTTAACAAATTTAATATATCAATATGAACAACATAATATAAACAAATATATATATATATTAGTTAAGAGCCCTACAAGAATTCAAATAATCTCAAACATAATAAGACCACAAATAATTCGAATTAAGGAACAACATAACAGGCAAATGTCATATATAATTATATCACTTTTATTATTAGTTGATACATTTTTCAAATTAAACAGATATTGAACTATAATACTATTAGTATAACCTACTAAAGCATTGATAAATTCAACTACAAAAATATTTTAGGCATATATCCATCACTATTATCGCCTGATAACAACACACTTTGGCAAAAAAGTGGGAATGAAAAAAAAAAAAAGCCTCAGGTGTTGGTAGCATTTAAGATCTCATGATGCACAATCACAATGTCGTCAAGCTACAGAAGTCAAATTGAATTCCTCAAGGATTTATGTGAAGAGCAGTAGTGATCAAAATATTGCTTGAATCTGCATATGTTTTACATTTACATTATATTTGTTTATAAAATAATATGTACGTAAATAATTCCTACCAGGATAGAGAATACATAAGTACAATAAATCGAAGATAGTAGAAAAGTGGGAAATGTACCTGTATTAGTACTTCAATAAGCCTCAATTGCTGCTGGCAGCATTTAAAATCTCATGATACACAATATTTTTAGTACAGTTAGCGTTTTGCATTGATGTAATGGACGGTCTAATAAGAACTTTTAATTGGTCCATAGTTTTTGCTCGTGATAGTGCAACATAAAGTTGACCATGTGAAAATACAGGTTCTTTCAAATAAACACCAACAAAATCTAAAGTTTGACCTTGTGCTTTGTTAATGGTCATTGCATAACACAAACGTACTGGAAATTGATTTCTTTTGAAAGGAATAGATGAAAAACTATCATTTGGAGCTTCTAATGTTATACGAGGAATAAATACAGGTTTACCAAGATGTGTACCAACTGAAATTTCAGCATAAATAACATTTCTATCAAAACCTTTACAAAGCAAGCGTCTGCCATTGCAAAGGCCTTCAGTTGGATTAATATTTCTTAGCAACATGATTGGTGCATTTATTTTCAAAGACAATATGTGAGGAGTAAGACCTTGAGGAGTTAAAAAGTGAAACAATTCTTGTTGGCCAGGTATAATATGAGTGTTTACACTTTCATCACAACTAAAATAAGTAGTTTCTTCGCCAGGAAATCTTTTGATCAAGACATCATTTATTTTATGGACAAAATCATTTCTTGTAGTAAGTATAGCGCGTTTAACCAATAGGGATAAATATGTATTATAATCACTAATATTTGGAAATACTAAGTCTATTAATGAATTTAATGATGTATTGTCATCTATAAAAGGGACACTAATTCTGGATGGTAGTTGAATCTCATCTCTTTCATTAGTGTCCTCAATTCAATTACCAACTTTTAACAAATATGAAGAGAATTCAGGATCAAGTAATGCTCGCATATTTTGTGTAAGCTTTAACTTTTGAAATTGATTCCATAAAGGAGACATGACAATAGATGCCTGTATAATATCGTCTTTGACACTTTTAAGAATGACTGGAAATGTTTGACGAAAGTCACCTCCAAACACAATAATTTTACCACCAAAAATTACATGTGAACTCATAATGTGTCTTAACATTTCATCAAATTTTTCAATGGTATTGCGCTTTGCCATGGTAGCTTCATCCCAAATGATTAATTTTGCAACCTTTATTAAGTAAGCTAATGTGCTTTGTTTACTAATACTACAAGATTTAGAATCATTTTCATCTAAGGGAATTTTGAATCTAGAATGTGAAGTGCGCCCTCCTGGAAGTAAAGATGCTGCTACACCTGAAGTAGCTGTAGCAAGAGCAATATGACCAGTAGATCTTATAGTAGCAAGAAGTGATTTATATAAAAAGGTTTTTCCAGTACCACCTGGACCGTCCACAAAAAATATATTTGGTAGATTATTGTTAACGTGATGCATGATTTGATTATAAGCAAATCTTTGTTCTGCATTTAATTGCTCAATAGCTAGAAGATCTTCATTAGGTATAATTATATCTCGTTCAGTTTGTAATTCTTTAGTCAAGCTGTCATAAAAACTCAATGGCATGTCATCATTTACAGAAAAGAAATCTTCGAGCTTTTTTTCCCATTGAGTAAAGGTAATTAGAAAGAATGTCTAAAACTTTATGTCTAACTTCATTGTGACTATAAGTTTTGTTTTGAGTAAAGTCTTCTGAGAGAAAATGTTAAAATTTTAACCATAAGGTTTTGGAATTTTTGGGATCACAATAAACAAGGACAGTAGCGAATAAATGTCGTAAGGCGCTAGGCATAAGATACGCAATGGCTTCCTCAATGCACATTTCAGCAGTTTTGTCATCCTCTATTAATCCTAATTTTTGTGCAGCTTCCCTGTTATTACTAAAAGTTGTGTTATGGATTGTTCTTAAGTTTGCAAATGAAGTGGGTCCTCTAATGTGCATTAATAACAACTTACAATAGAACTTTTCGCCTGCTGATGGCTGACAAGAAATGATTCGAGCAATGACCTCTCTTTGTTGACGGGGTTTCCATTCTTTTACGTCACTGTGCCGAGTAAAGAATTCTGGGAATTCCACATATAATAAATTCAAGTTCTTAGCATAATCGTTGTGTTCTTTCATGTAGAAAAATTGAGTTAACATAGTTTTTTGAGTTGTAGGATTATTTGCAATGTTGTGTAATGATTGATTTGTTGGAAAAGTTACAAATTGTTCGTTCTCTAAGTGAATTGGTAAGCTTATTACTGGAGGATGCACATGGTTAAGCTCAAATTTAAAAATTCGCCAAACTGCTTCTAGAGGAGAAATTCATCTAGCACAATGGAAATTTTTTATTTCATCAACTATTGGGTCATCAGTATTTGCTAATGAGTATGTAATTTTATCATGTCCTTTATAAATATACTTATACATATATTTCATAGCTTGAACAGTTGAACATATTTCAACGTTAATGTGGCAATTAAATTTTGCTAAAAGATATGGATTATAAGGTACAACCCAGCGGTTGTCAAGTTTTGACCCTCTGATAATAACTGTATGGTTATCATTTGTACGACGGTATATTGGATATGAGTTTGTTGCATATTTAGTATTTTCAGAGAATTCTTTAGGATAATGGAATTTGCAAAAACCTTTTTTCATACAAGGACATGTCGGATTCAACATACCACAAGGGTCATGCATCATATGTTTCACTACCAACGAAAATAAATATGGATTAGTATATTGATTAGGTAATTCTGCACAACCAATTCTATCAAATGCTTCTGGGGAAAACATTTTTGATGATTGACTCAAGATAAGCAAGAAATGAGCAAGAGGTAAACCTCTTTTTTGGAATTCAACGACATAGGCATAAGCAACAACATGACCAAATATTTCTTTCTTAAACAATTCATTTTTCAAAATTTGGAGTTTTGCACGAAATATTCTAGCTATTAAATCAGGTCTATTTTGTATTTCATCAGAAGGTATACACAATGCTTTTATTTCTGGCCAATTTGGATTTGAAGTTATTGTCAAAAAAATATCAGGCTTTCCAAAATATTGTACTAATGTTATAGCATCCATGTATCTTTTACGCATATCTCTAGGTCCTCCAACAAATGATGCAGGTAGTATCATACGCTGGCCAATATCAGCACCTAGATCACAACCTTGTGCAATACCATCTAGTAAACCGCGATATACATCTTTTCTTAAACGATTTTGCATATCTGTACTTTTGTAAAAGTCTAACCTTGATGTTTCAATTTTAATGTACATATCAACCACATATTGTTGCAAAAGTCTACCAATATGAAGTAAAAATGATTTATTATGTTCTCTTATTTGCAATTTATAACAATAGTACTCACGACATGAGACAGTCTTTTGAGTACTCTTGGTTTCAGAACCTACATAAATAATCAAATAGTGTCATATTTAGTGGATAAAATATTTTTAAATACTAACAAAATAACAATTACAATTTAAATATTACCTTGAGCTTCAGATTGTATGAAGTCATCTATATTTGTGCAATTTTGAATGTCACAGATGATCTCATCATCACATGTTGGTCTAGAGTTCCTTGTCTTTTGTCTGGTATCTAATCTTTTAATTGTTCGATGCCAACCAGATTTTCCATTTGGGAATATAAGAGGGTATTGCATAGGATCATAACAACCAAAATAGAGTTTTATAATTTGAGGTTGGTTACTTTTTGGATATACTTGGATATGTTGACTTACACATTGTTCTCCTTCATTAGATTCTAAACATATTCAAGCCACTTGAGATGTAGAAGGTTTATTAAAAATATTTTGATCTAATCTAGGGTCGGCTTGTAATGCAATTTTATAGTCATCCAAGTTATGAAAACTAGGCTTCGGAAAAAAATTGCATATGGATTGACCTTTAAGATATGCATTAATTTTTGGACAAGTGTTTCGTTAAATTTGGAGCTGATAGACATTCGTTTAAGAATTTCATGATCTGTATCAAAAAAGTACAGTTGAAGATTTTTTGGGTTTTGATTTTCTGATGGTATAAGTTGATCCATAAAATGATAAACTTGACCTTGTGTTGGTCCCGAAACGAGTATAATCAGTGTATGAGGGGGAATACAGTGATGTCAGTTTTTCTGAAAGACTCAGAAAAATGCTCTAACACTCTCAGTCAGGAACTCCTGAAGTACTCAGTATGCTGAAGGTCCACAGGGGCAACAGGGACAATTCAGTAATGAGTCAGATAAGCTGAGTGTGAGTAAAGTGCTCGGAAGCTCAGTAGAGATAACAAACCTACTGACCGCTTGGAAGCTAGTCAGTTGGACCACTATCTCAGTGAGCCAGAGTAAGTGCGGAAAGTGAGCCCTTAGATTCTACTCGATTTAGTTTCTGAAAACATTTTCTATGAGTTTGCTTAGTAAACTGGTGGTTAAGGCTGAGTGCACAGTATTAAGATTCAGGATGATTGATTCAGTCCTGAATAGAAAAACGATGCAGAATGTTCAGTTTATTATGATGATAGTTATGATCCTGAACAAAACAGTAAATCAGCACACATGGGACTTTTTAACGTGGTTCGGAGATAACCAACTCCTACGTCCAAGACCTGATTTAACAGGAAGCTATCCTCAAAACCCTGAGGATAGGTACTTGGGTTTTACGTGCCAAGGGACACGAGTAGCCAACTTCCTCTCTTAGGAACTGACCCCTGGGCGTTTTACAAGTCTCAGTCCTTCTAACCAACCAATCTCACACCTTGAGTGGTTTGGTATTCTGGTTTCCAACTAAGATAGCTCTAGCAATACAAAACAATGCTAAATAATAGAGCTATCGATCTAAGCAAATACAGAGTGAATCCTACTACAACACTAGGGAAATTTAATTGCAGAGTGTTGTTTATAGTATGCTTTGAATGCTTGGATTCTTGAGAGTTTTCTCTTGGAAATTTCCCGTTAACCTTGAATGGGTGCAAGGCACTCCATATTTATAGGCAAGATTCAAAATAGATCCGTTGGAGGAGATCAAATCAAATCTTCCTATTTTTAGGTAGATTGCAGGCTAGAAATACTATTTGACCTAACCGCCATGCTTATTCTGGCAAGTTGTCACATCACCTGCAACTTTTGAGACGCATTAAATGCCGCATTAAATGCTGCGCAGACTCCGTGCATGCGTGTCGAAGGATCATTGGCTCTCCGCTATAACGGCTAGTTGACCTTCAGACATTTGTCCTTCCTCGTACATTCAATGCTCTGAGTCTCTTGTTAATAACTCAGTCTGAACGTGTGTTTTTAATGGAGTCTACTGACATTCTCTTTGTCTCTTGTCCCATAGCATAAATAACCTTTTGCTTTGGACTTACATGATTCAGGTGAAATGAACCACGGCCTGAGTTAGGTCCTATGTGCATTCAGCACAGCCTGATAGGTTATTCAGCCCAGTATGTGTAATCTTTTTGCTTTGGACTTACAGGATTCAGGTGAACTGAACCAAGGCCTAAGTCAGGTCTTAAGTGCATTCAGCACAGCCTGATAGGTGACACTTACTCTTCACTGACTAACTTCTGTCCTGAGTATGCTTAGTGTACTCAGTAGAAACATCAGCCAATGGTACTTCAGGATTGACTTCAGGATGAATCAGCAGGCTTCGATCTTCAGCTTCAGAACAGACAATCTTCAGCAAGACTGACTGACTCCTTCATGATGGTTTACACTTCAGACTTCAGTAAATTGGGTCGACTCCAATATTCTTCAGTCTTCAGCATGGTCCTCCTGTACTGAATTTCTAACCTAACTATCCTGAATTATTTTATCCTGAACAACTATACTTAGGCAAATTCATCAGGGGTTTTGGGATCTAATCAAAATACTCAGATTGTCCCAACAATATCCCCCTTTTTGATGATGCCAAAACCCTTAAGCAAATTCCTATTCATCTATACAATCAACTGACTTAGTCAGTAAGAATAACTCAGTACCACCTGACAAACTAGGTACTTAGTCTATAAGATGAAAACAAGGAATGGGTTAGTACAGTTCTTGATAAGGATTCAGAAAAGTAAATTCAGGAGTCAACAAGAACATGTACTCAGGAAAAAAATAAATAACTTCATTGATTGATAAGAAAATACAAGTGTCCTGAAGCTATTACGAAATTCCTGAACAACTAGCTCCTGATCTAGTCTTCATCCTTATTCCAAGCAGTCAGTGGAATCTCGTACATCTCCAGTACCCGGTTCACGACCTGCTTCATCCTGTTCCGATCAGCAACGGCCCCGGCAGCTCGTCCTACTCTGACGACTTCTTCAGAAATTGCTTTCCGGTCCAGTTGCTTGGAGTTCTTAAAGAGTGGAGGAGGGTACTTGATGAATTCCGGAGGAGCGATCTCTACACCTTCAGTGTCAGCATGTCTGATGATTTCAGCCTAGAGATCAGGATGCTCCTGTGCCATCCAGTGGTGGAGTATGATGTCTTTTTCTTCAGTCAGATCGTCCCATAACCCCACCACGTAAAATAGGTAGGCCCACCTATTCCGGATCGGAATCCATACCTCCAATATCTCTATCGGAATAAAGTCTTCCACAAACTTTAGTGGAGGATGACTTTGATCTGAACTGACCACAATCTTCCTCTGAGTCTTCATCCGAGATCCAGAAGATACAGATTTCTTCTTCTGAACCTGCGAAGTCAGATACTCATTGGACTCCTTTCGGCGCTGGATCTGACTGAGGAGCGAAATCTCCTTCATCTTTGCTATCTTTTCAGCTTCAGTCATCACCATTTTCTTCTGAGTGGTCAGATCAGTTTGCATATGTTCCTCCATCTCCTTGTACAAAGGCTCCAGAGCGGGGTCCTCAGACGACCTCAATCTTTTCAGCTCTATCAGTTCAGGGGGGAAGTTTTTCTTCTTTGCTTTACCAGTAATGGCAATTTGCTTCTTCCCTTCTTCCCCCTTTTTGGCATCATCGTCATTTATCCGTTTGACAACTTCATCCACTGACTCCGCCAATAGTGCAAACTGACCATCCATCTCAGTCTGCTTCCCCTGCAATTGCCCAATCTGCCTGGCCATCCCTCTCAGGCCAACACTTAGCTTGTCGACGGCTGAATTGTGCTCAGATTTTAGCCGTCCTTCAAAGCTCATCATCCGATTGTTCAGGGCAGTGGCAATTGCATCCTTCTCATGTTCAGACATCTCACTCAGCAGTTCCTCCTTCAGTTCAGCTTTTAGCTTGACCAACTTCTCATCAACCAGTTGATCAACTTTTTCAGACAGTTGTTGATCCAGAAAATTGGCAAGCTTAGTCTCCTGCTGAGTCTGCACATTAGAAACCATCTGATTGTAGTTCTGAATGGCATCCTTGGTTTGCTCAGAAATAACAGTGAGGTCTACATTGATTCTAGTCCGAGCTTCCCCAAGGAGATCTATTGCAGCATGCATATCAGTGGCCATATCATTCAGGTCACGGTCCAGTCTGTTCAACTTCTTGTTCAGCAATTCAGAATTCGAACCAACCTACTAGTTTTTCGCTCAACGAGGATGACCCTCATGTGTAGATTGCCAAGAGCTCATGAGGAATTCTGAAGATATATTACTTCGGGTGTAGTCCATTTACCTCTGACTCGGACCATGCCTGGTGGACCCTCTCCTGAAGCCTCCGCAATCCCGGGTCCCAGGATTGCTTCATCGGCCGGTGCACTAACTCCCTCAGTGCCACCTTGCTGATCATCATCAGCAACCACTACCACCTCCTGCTCAGCTTCCTTCACCTCTCCCTTCTCTTCTTCAGCTTTCTGAGGTTCAGGCTCAGGATAGGTTCGGGGGACTGTTTTGATAAAATCCACCATCTTAATCAATTGATGTAGAGAGTTCACATCAAAATGATCAAAGAGGGCGGCTTCTAATTCTGCAATGCAGTCCCATCCTCTGGACTCTCCTAGCTGACTGAGCTCAGACCATGTAGCGTTTCTGATCATGGCAAAAGTGCGGAGTTGCACAACTGCCTCCTTCTGAGCTTCAGTGAGATCAGGAAATCTCCTTTCCACCATTTCAGCTGCCGCTCCCCTTGCTACTATCTCAAAATCTGAAAGAATATTCACATCGGGCGCAGGGAACGGCCATGGTGTTTCAGCCTGAATTGGTTCAGCAGCCTCCTGCTCAACTCCTCCTTCCTGAGTAGGCTCCACCTGATCCAAACTCTGATAAGTTTCAGCGATGTTAAGGATTAGTTGATCAGGATCAGGGGATGCAACATCCAGAACAGATGTAATGAGAGCAATTTCAAGCGCGGCCTGAGGCGGTTCCCTCTCCGGAGTTGCATGCTGAACAGCTTCTTCAGCAGCTCTCTCTTCCACAAGCTTTTTCTCTCGCTCTTCCACGTGCTTTTTCTCTCGCTCAGCTGACCCTGAATAGAGAAATTTCAACTTTTGTTGCTTGGGTCCTGAGGGCTTAGATTTCTCCTCCGCTAGCTTTGCTGTATCAGACTCAAAAGACTTGCCTGCCTGAGCCTTGACTCTTTCAGTCATGCTCGCCTGGGCCTTTTTTTTCTGAGTCCGAGGCCTTCTCCTGGTGCCAGCATCATCGGAGTAAGCTCTGAATAGATTGATGTTCGCTGGAATCTCGAGTGATTGGGCCTGATCCACATCACCGAGATCCAGGGTCTCCAAGAGCATAGAAATCTTGGTGCCAAAGTGCATCTTGGCCTCGAATGTCGCCTGACCCTCTGGCGAGTACTTGATTTTGCTTGTCTCAGCCAACAGCATTTGGAGGAAGTAATCCTCCCAGTTAAAGTTGTGCATAGAGGCGTCCGAGATTGCCATCATCGTATAAAGCTTTGGTCTGGAGATCTGCTCCAATCCTCCGGCAATCACCATCACTCCCTGACTTGTCAGGTCGAAGAAGTGGCGGTTTTTAGTCCTCAGGACTGATTTATTCAGGCCCGACTTCAGGACGACATCCCCATCACATAAGGACTGGAGAAAGTCCTTCTCATTCCCATACCCATAATCCACTGGGCTTCGTCCTGAACTGGGAAGATTAAAAACCTCCTTAATCTTCCTCTGGATGTTGAGAGTGACCCATCTCCTGGTCATCTCCTCCTCTCCATCCTTCCCCTTTGTACAGGTGGTCAGGGGTATGCAAGTTTCCCACTCCTGGGACTCCTTGTTCTGCGCCATCTTTAGGTAGAAAGCAGCAACAAGTCTCGGGTGGAGCCTCTGTGGTCTTGCTGTAATGAATTGCAGAAGACCTGCATTATCGAATAGTTCTTGTACAGGCAAAATATCGGGGTGGTTGGAGGAAAAGTCCCCATATGGTTCATAATGAATCTCATTCCTTAGATGGAAAAGATTTCCAAAGAAGGAATCTGCAGATGGAGAAGCCATTGAAGTAATATGAAGAAATGAATAAGGTCGGTTTGCAGAGAGGAATATGTAAGGAAAATATTTAGGTGCATAAAGATTTTAACAACACAATCTTCCCCTTTTTATGCAAAAATTTAGTTTTAATCGGGTGGCTTAGAAAATAATGACCTATGAGATTCAATGGTCAGGATTGAACAGTGAAAAACATTTGACTCTTCGGTTTTTCAAAAGTAATTGGTCAAACTTTATCGAAAAATGTTCCCGCCCACAGTGCATTAAATGCACATTAGAGCATGTCCGTATTTAATTCAAATAAATTATATTAAATAATAACCAAATATTAAAACGAATGGCTGGGATCATTTGACAAATTAAATTGATTTGACAATACAGCAAACAATATAAGGAAAATGCACGCAAGATCAGATGACTAGATAAAAATCAGAAAACATACCAGTCAGTCAGATTTGTATTCTGACTGATACCACTTATTGCCCTATCACGGTGACAAGACCTGAGTTCAGTGTCCTGAAACTTAGTCAGTCTATACAGATCATTTCTCTTATACTGAATGTTCCCCCTTCAACCATTCATATTCTCTATGGGATTCCTTCATCCTGAGTCCATATGAGTTATTCCCCCTGACCTTGTGCATTCTTATCAGAGATTCAGACTGAATCACCTAAGCCTAGGTCAAGGAGTCCTAACTCTACTGATAACTCAACAAACCTGGTTTCAGGCAAAGCCTTAGTCAGGATGTCAGCTCTCTGTTTTTCAGTAGGGACTCTCTCCATCCTGATGTCCTTCTTCTCAACATGATCTCTGATAAAGTGATGCCTGATGTCTACATGCTTACATCTTGTGTGTAAGACTGGGTTTTGGGATATGGCAATGGCACTATTATTGTCACAATAAATTGGAACTTCAGTTGCCTCTATTTGGTAGTCTCTCAGTTGTTGTTTCAGCCAAAGAATCTGAGAACAACAACTGCCTGCCGCCATATACTCAGCCTCAGTAGTAGACGTTGCAACACTGGTTTGCTTTTTAGAAACCAAGGGATCAGTTTACTCCCTAGAAACTGACATGTGCCTGTAGTTGATTTCCTATCAAGTCTACAGCCTCCATAATCAACATCTGAATAGCCAGTCAGTTCTAGGTTGTCATCAGAGGGATACCAAAGTCCTAGATTGACTGTACCTCTCAGGTATTTCAGTATCTTTTTGGCACTCTCTAGATGACTCTTCTTTGGATCAGACTGATACCTTGCACAAACTCCAACTGCATAAGTGATGTCAGGTCGACTAGCAATCAGATATAATAAAGATCCTATCAGTGCCCTATATTCAGTCTGATTTACTGAGACTCCTTCTTTGTCAGGATCCAGCTTCTCATTTGTGTTCATGGGAATGCGTGGGACTTTGCTGGACTGAACTCCAATTTTCTGAATCAAGTCCCTCGCATACTTGGACTGATTAATGAAAATTCCGGAGTCAGTTTGCCTGACTTGGAGACCCAAAAAGAAATTCATTTCTCCCATCATTGACATCTCAAATTTCCCAGTCATCAGCTTGGAGAATTTCTCACAAAGCTTCAGATTAGGAGATCCAAATATTATGTCATCCACATAAATCTGAACCAAGAGAATGTCTTCCCCTTCGGTGATCCGGAAGAGGGTCCTGTCCACTGTTCCTTTCACGAACCCGTGGTCTATCAGGAATTGGGATAATGTATCATACCAAGCTCTCGGAGCTTGCTTCAGGCCATAAAGAGCTTTCTTCATGTGATATACCTTATTACCAATTTCGAATCCAGGAGGTTGCTCAACATACACCTCTTCATTCAGTACACCATTCAGAAAAGCACTCTTTAAGTCCATTTGATACACTTTGAATTTCCTGAATGTTGCATAAGCCAGAAACAACCTGATTGCTTCCAATCTTCCGACTGGAGCAACGGTCTCATCATAGTCGATACCCTCGGCCTGAGAGTAACCCTTTGCTACTAGTCTGGCCTTATTCCTGACAACAACATTCTTTTCATCCCTCTTGTTCTTGAAGACCCACTTGGTGCCAATAACATGTTGACGCCTAGGTCTCTCAACTAACTCCCAAACCTGATTCCGCTCAAACTGATTGAGCTCATCCTGCATGGTTAGGATCCAGTTGGGATCAGCTAGAGCTTCTTCTATGCTTGTAGGTTCCTGATCACTCATGAAGCAACAAAACATAGCGCTTTCACCAAAGGACAACCTCGTCCTGACCCCCTCATTGATATCCCCAATGATATCAGCCAATGAGTGATCATCTAGCCATCGCCTCCTACTGACTGGAGCACTGGGAGCTACTGACGTTCCATTGCCTGATCCTGAAACATTAGTCTCGACAATAATAGGCAAAGAAGCGGAACGAGCAAGAACAGGGGATACTGAGTCATTTCCTGAGGGTTGACCAATATCAAAGAAATTATTTCCCCCTACAGTGTTGGACTCAGTAACCGTCTCAGGTGCAGAAGCATCATCACCGACAGTACGTACCTCAGGTTAAGTCTGTCCTTCCGTCTGAGACTCAACATTTTCTGAGGTAGGGGCTTGCTGAGGGTTGGCCTGAAGTCCATCCTGATCTTCTTCATCATCATCCCATCCCTTGGGAGCACTAACAAGTTTGATCTTGAATTCAGGATTCCTCAGACTCAGTCTTGTTACCCTTTTGGTAATTCCCTCAGTGTCAGGACTTGGAACCTGTTTCCTATGCACTGATGCAGTCTCATCAAACACAACATGAGGTGTTTCCTCCACACAAAGGGTCCGACAGTTATACACCCTGAAAGCTTTACTGACTGAAGAGTATCCTAAGAAAATTCCCTCATCAGATTTGCTATCAAAGGCTTTCAGCTGGTCTTTCCCATTGTTCAGGATGAAACACTTACATCCAAAAATATGGAAATAAGAGATGCGAGGCTTTCTCTTGTTCCAAGTTTCATAGGGTGTCTGAGCATGTTGTTTGTTCAGCATAGATCGGTTCTGAGTGTAGCAAGCAGTGTTGATTGCTTCAGCCCAGTACTTCTTGGGCAGTCCTGATTCAGCCAACATGGTCCTGGCAGCTTCCTTCAGGGTTCGATTCCTTCTTTCAGCTACCCCATTCTGCTGAGGGGTCCTGGCTGTAGAAGTCTCATGAGCTATACCATGGTTAGTACAAAAGTCAGTTATAATAGAGTTTATAAACTCGGTTCCTCGATCTGATCGGATCCTGACTATGCTCTGACCCTGTTCAGTACTCAATTGCTTGAGTAACTCTGGAAGCTTGACCTGAGTCTCCTTTTTGTTCAGCAAGAAAATAACCCATGTGTATCTGGAATAATCATCAACAGCAACAAGGGTATATTTCCTACCATTTATGCTGACAGGAGTTACTGGACCAAAGAGATCCATGTGCAGGAGCTGAAGCACTCTGTCAGTGGAGAAGGCTTCCTTCACTTTGAATGAGGCTTTGGTTTGCTTGCCTTCCAGACATGCTCCGCACACGTGGTCTTTGCTAAAAACTTCATTAGGCAGACCATCTACAAGAGAGAGTCTAGAGATTTTGTTAATAATCTTGAAGTTTAAGTGACTCAGACGTTTATGCCAAAGCCAACTGAGCTCAGAGGAGCTCTTAGCTACCAGACAGGTTTCAGGAGGTCTGCTCTTGAAGTCAGCAAAATATACATTGCCTCTCCTGACACCTGTAATCAGAACATGTAGTGTAGATTTGTCCTTCACAAGACACATGTTAGATGTAAATTCTACACTATATCCTCGGTCACAGAATTGACTAACCGAGAGTAAGTTATGTCTCAGTCCCTCAACATATGATACATTTAGTACACGGACAGAGCCAATAACAAGGGTTCCGAATCCTCTAGTGAAACCCTTAGAGTTATCACCAAAGGTTACCTGCGGGCCTTCTTGAGCTACATAATCCTGAAAGAGATCACGAAATCCGGTCATGTGCCTGGAACATCCTGAGTCCAAGTACCAGTCCTTCATCAGATCCTCCTTCCTCTTCTTGTTGCCCGCAGTGACCTGAAAAGAATCAGGCCTCAGGTACCCATCTCATATTGGGTCCTACTGAGTCAGCCATACCCTTCAGGATCCAGATTTATTTAACAATTCTGATAGCATCAGAAGCGTAAACATGTTTCCCTAAAATATCAACATACACAGTTCTCTTCTTCCTTTGTGCCTGGGAAGTTGAGGGTGTATGGGTGTCAGCC
This sequence comes from Prunella vulgaris, assembly GCA_026898435.1. Taxonomy (NCBI): domain Eukaryota; kingdom Viridiplantae; phylum Streptophyta; class Magnoliopsida; order Lamiales; family Lamiaceae; genus Prunella; species Prunella vulgaris. The sequence goes on from JAPKLY010000572.1 coordinate 89,350, forward strand.
TGAGATACAGGAGCCCTATATTGATTTCTGGGGGTGGGCCTTCTGTTCCTTCTTGACCTGGGTGCATTGGGCTGAGTTTGATCCCTAGAAAGAGCAGCTCGGGCCTGACCTTTTGGCACTTGAGGTCTAGCCTGAGTGTTTCTGGAGTCAGGTCTCCTTTGCCTTTCAGTGGCCACTTGGTTTGTCCTTCTCCTTTGAGGATTAGGACGCTCCTGATGGGCTTTGTGCCCTGTCTGAGAAATCTGGACCTCAGTAATCCTTGGCCTTGCCTTAGGCCTCCTCTGTCCTGAGTTTCTTCAGCTCTGAACATTTCTAGGCTGGGCCTGAGAAGTGCTGGGAGCAGAATTTTTCCCAGATTGAGGATTCCTAGGCTGAGCCTTGGATTTCCCTTGATCTGTCTTCCCTGACTCAGGATGAGGAGCCTTGGCCTTTTCCTTAGGTTTTGGCCTAGATTCCTCAGTCCTTTGCCTGATAGGTTCAGTAGGCATTTTCTCCTTCCCTTTGCATTTATTCTGATGAGCAACACTTGAGCTCTTGTCATCAGTTAGGGCAGGGACAAACTTCTTCTGAGAGTTGCTCCCTGAAGCACCTCTCTTCTTCTTGCCCTTTGGGTCTTTTGAGGCATCATAGCCTAACCCAGCTTTAGCACCATTAGTCAGCTGAGAGAAACTTGTTAACTCATCAACCACTTGGGTAGATGTGTATAACTTCTTCAGCTTAACTTCAAGATGCCCATTTGTTTCTTTCAGGGCCTCAATTTCAGTGGTGTATTGAAGCACCAACTCTTCATGAGCTTTCTCCTTTGAGATTAGCTCAAGATCCCAAGCAGTTTGCTCAGCACAAATGCGAGCTTGCCACTCAGTTTCGAACATCACTCTCAGAGCAATTCGCTCAATCATCAGTTGTTCCTGAGCAAGGAACAGATCCGTGTCACGAGTCTCAATCAGTGAGCTGATTACACCCTTCAGTCTCTCTACCTCCAGTGGAGCTTCATCATGCTTGTTCCGAGCATGAAGTAGCTCTTCCTGAAGATGTACTAATCTGAGGGCTTCTTCAGTATCTCTTACTCTGAGAGACTCAGTTAACCGATCGTTCTCCTCACTCAGATGTGCATTCACATCCACTGTGTGAGTATGAGTCTCCTGCAGCCTTGAGAAGTCAACCATCAATTGCTCTAGGGCGAGCTGAAGGTCGAGTTCTCCTGCTGAATCTGAGCTAAGCTCAGGTGCGTGATCAGGAGAAGAGGCAGAAGAACATACCTCATCATCTGCCATCAGGCAGAGGTCATCATACTCTTCATCGGAGAAGAGTTCAGGGGACCGGCGTCCTGGGCCATCTGATTTTGAGGAATCCTCAGCAAGCAACGCTCTCCGGTCTGATGCCCTGAGCTCTCTCTTGGCTCTCCGATCTTCTCGCTCACGAGCACTGAGCTCCGGACAATCATATTGATAATGTCTGGTCTTTTTGCAGTGGTAGCACTGATCTATATCAGAAGCAAACTTCTTGTCAGTGTACCTTTTATCAGATGACTCCCTCCTGCTCCCTGATGATCGTTCAGGTTTGGAGCTAGATCTTCTGGGCACATCATCTCTCTTCTCATCTCTTCGTCGCTCAGGCTCGTTGCGATCCCTCCTGGAATCTGAACCCCTCATTTCTTCTCTTCGGGGGCTAGATCTCCTGGGGCTGGAGTACCTGCGATCACGGGTATCAGTATAAAATTTCTTATACCATCCGAATCGAGAGTTCAGTTTCTCGAATCGCCGTGCTATCAGGCTGTACTCCAAGACAAGCTCATCTTTGTTCATGTCCTTCAGAGACTTGGAGCCAGATCCAGCCTCAGGCTCAGGAGTAGCTTTAAGAGCCACGCTCTTTTCTTTTTCAGGAGTCTTCTCCTCACTAACTTCCTCACTGACAACACCCTTCTTCTTCCTCTTATCGAGGTTGAATTTCAGAGCCTTTAACTCTGAGAATAGGTGAGAGTAAGGAATGTTTGTAAGGTCCTGAGTATTCTTTAGCAAGATTACTCTTGTGTCCCATCTTTCAGGGAGATAATTTAGGATTTTAGAAGACACCTCCCTCTTGGGAAACACCTTCCCAAGGGTTGCTAGCTCGTTCATCATCTTAATGAACCGAGCTTCCATCTGATCGATGGATTCTCCCTCTAGCATCCGGAAGGCTTCGAACTTCCTAATTGCAAGATCTCTCTTGTTCTCCTTGATCTTTTCTGATCCCTCACTCATCTCTCTCAAAGTATCCCAGATCTCTTTTGCAGTCTTCAGATGCATGAGTATGACCGAATTCTCGTAAGAAACAGTGTGGAGTATAATGTTTTTGGCAACATTATCCAGTCCGATTTGCTTAATCTGATCAGAATTAAGCGCGGACCTCTCCACTTCTTCATCTCCGGCAGCTGGAACAGGAACATTTCCAGCAACAGGCCAGGTTGTCTGAAGATTCCTCATAAATCTGATTGGGCCATGCTCGATCACCTGTGGCATCTGATCATGGATAGAATAGAGATGTGCGAGTACCCTGAATTTCCAATAGTCATAATTGTCAATAGAGAATTCAGGAAGATTGCCCTCGAGGCGTTTAGAACCGGATGCCATGATATGCAGTTTTTCAGAAACAAGATCAGTTCAGTAGACCACGAAAAGTTTCTCCTCAGAAACTGTTGGTAAGCAAAGTCAGTGGTCTTTTGAACCACTGCTCTGATACCACTTGTTGGTCCCGAAACGAGTATAATCAGTGTATGGGGGGAATACACTGATGTCAGATTTTTCTGAAAGACTCAGAAAAATGCTCTATCACTCTCAGTCAGGAACTCCTGAAGTACTCAGTATGCTGAAGGTCCACAGGGGCAGCAGGGACAATTCAGTAATGAGTCAGATAAGCTGAGTGTGAGTAAAGTGCTCGGAAGCTCAGTAGAGATAACAAACCTACTGACCGCTTGGAAGCTAGTCAGTTGGACCACTATCTCAGTGAGCCAGAGTAAGTGCGGAACGTGAGCCCTTAGATTCTACTCGATTTAGTTTCTGAAAACATTTTCTCTGAGTTTGCTTAGTAAACTGGTGGTTAAGGCTGAGTGCACAGTATTA
>JAPKLY010000572.1:94022-115050 GCA_026898435.1 Prunella vulgaris
ATCTTGGGGTATTGTAATTTGTTCTTGAAGTATTTTAAGTTGTTCTTAGGGTACAATTATAGTCATTTCCAAGTAAAAACTAAATTCTCATTTTGAATAGTCTATTTTGTTGTCAAATTTATTTAATACCCCGAATCACGGCCCTCAATTGACCTTCCCAATTAGAATGAAATCAAAATTACGAAGTGGTTATATGTATTTTGTTCTTGGGGTATTTATTATGAAATCAAAAGAATAATTTATAATACCTAAAAGAACAATTTATAATACTAAAAAACAATATATAATTGTGGTGGGAGCAATAATTAAATAATAAAATGGGCTAAGGCCCATAAATTATTATATGAGGCCCAAACTCAATATTGCAAAGCTTGGAGCACGAGCAATGTACATGTCGACGAGCACGAGCAATGTACATGTCGACGAGCACGAACAAGGTACATGTCAACGAGCACGAGCATATCCCAAGTCAACGCACCGAGAGTAATTATGCCAAAAGTGCAGCATAATTAGCACCGATCAGAGGCCACACATGGAAGCTGACATTTATTATGGAAGACTTTCCGTAATTAATTTTGTAACGGTTTAGTTGACCATCAGGGAGTAAAATGAGCACGTGCCATGTTTAGATTTATCTATAAATATGGCTCTAGGGCCATCATTGTAAGGATTCGAACCTTTACACAATCAATAGACTTTACTTAAGTCTCAGCTCTTGCAATATAAGACCTGGGCAAATCTCGACGTTCTTTACGTATTTCCGCACATTTATTCAAGTATTATTCATATTATTTGTTATCCTGATCCATGCCACATACGAAATAATTCAGGTAATAACAATTGACGCTAGAAGGAGGGTACTTATATCTCCAAATCTTCATCACGTATTTGAAGTTCATCTTCAAATCTTCAAGTTTGAAACTCAGATTTTGAAGTTTATCTTCAAATCTTCAAACGAATTTCGAAGAAAATCATAGCAAGAAGATGACAAAATCGAAGGCTGCTACCACTTCTCGTAATTTTTTGCCCAATGCTTCTGCTGGATACTCCATGGCACCTCAAGAGGGGAATCCAACCTCCGGAAATACATTCACCCCAAACCATGCCCCAGTGGCTGAGCGTGCTCAGTCCACGCCCGGGCATCGGACAAGGGAATTGATGCCTATTTCGATGCAAAACTTCGAATCCCTTGAACAAGTGGATTCATACATCCGGCAGCTCCGGCAAACAACAAAAGAAATGAGAGCAACAAGGAGTTCATCCTCTGCTCCTAGGAAAAGTTATAATTTCCGCCAACACAAGGTGAGAAAAATGGATGAGCAAGAGGGAGAAAGCCATGTTCAAGCAACGGAATCTCGTTCACAGTTAGTTTTCAATCGACTGGGTTCTGATCTTTCTAAAAGATCTTCTTCGTGGCCTGCCAATCGGGAAATACCAAACTTGTCTTCCCTCCCTGAGTCACTAACGAGATCATCTAACTACACTCCGATGCAAATCTCATATTCTAGAGGAACAGAGCCTGGTAACTTGGCCCGGCAGTAAATGAGCTTTGCACAGAGTGTTGCTAAGATGCGATCAACCCCGAATCTCGGTTCATGATCGGTTGGGCCCAATGGGTTTTCCACACTATGCTATCGGAGAACCTGTCGTTGAAATGGTAAGACCTAAGGCAGTGCAAGATGACCAACAATCCCTCCTCCACACTTTACAAAAAAGGCTAGCTGAGGCGGAGGGTAAGGTGGAGTCAAGGGGTGAACCCTCAAAACGATTAAGCTCGGACAATGAGCCATTGGCCATCGAGATGGAAGAAGCCCAAGTTCAATCAAGAATAATTCCTTTTCAAGCTCCCCTCTACGAGGGAAAGACTGATCCAGAGACCCACCTTTCCAAATACATAATTTACATGACAGGCCGAGGTGCAACGGATGCAACGAAGTGCCGCCAATTTCCTCTCACTTTGGGTGAATTGGCCCACAAGTGGTATGTAAATCTTGCTCCTCGTTCTATTCATAGCTTCTATGAGCTAGGGGAGAAGTTCGTATCATACTTTGCGGCAAAAATCAATAAACCAGAAAGCCATCATCGTCTGATGAGAGTTAGACAATAGAAGAATGAGGGGGATGAGGAATACATCGATAGAATTGATGAGATCATCCTCGGTGGAGAGCCCGTCAGTGAGGAGTTGGCACTTCATTCACTTCTCGGAGGATTTAGGAGAGATTCTCCCATGTTTCGCAGTCTTACCAAAGACATCCCAACAACATATGCGGAATGTAGAAGACGAGCAGGCGAGCTCATCAATCGCCAAAAACTGTTAGCATAAAGGTTGGGAGAAGTGAAAGAAGAGGAGAGGCAAGTAAAATCTACCTCTTTCAAAAAGAAGAATAAGGGTAAAGCGTCCAAAACTCCGGGAACCTTTAAAAGGTTTGATGCCGGTGAAGAGGTAAGCATAGTGGACAAACTGAATCAAACTCCGGCTTACATCTTCAATGCCATCAAGGATAAGAACATGCTTGAGCATCCTCGCCCACTACAGGATGTGCCACGTCGGCCAAATGATAAACGATTCTGCGCCTATCACGATAGTCCTGGCCATAATACGAGCAAGTGTCGTGATCTCCTCAGGCAACTGTGGAAGTTGTTTGAGGAAGGGAAGTTGAATGAGTTTGTCAAGCGACCAGCGCCGAGGCGAGATGATGCTGGACAAGGCTTGAAGAGAGAGAGAGGAAATCAACCTCCTCCCCAGCAAGTTGGGGTGGCAATCCTAGAGGATGAAGATGATGAGTCTTCAGGCGAAGAGCCTCCTATTCGAGCTGGAGGAAATGTGCACATGCTCCAATCTGGTGGAGCCTTAGTAGGTCTTACTCCGGTGATCAACACTTCAAACAGAAAGAGGAAGGCTGAGTTGAGAGCACTTAATGAGGTAAATCTCGTTACACCTCCTGAGCCAACCATCTCCAAAAGTTGTGTGATCTCATTTTCCAACGAAGATAGGGAAGGACTGCTATACCCAAAAAATGACGCATTGGTCATTTCAGCAAAAATTCTTGGAATGAATGTTAGCCGCATCCTTGTTGATAATGGATGTTTCTGCAACATCATCTTCAAGACAGCACTCGATCAAATGGGCAATCTCGCGAGCTACGTCAAGTCGTACAACACCGTACTCAAAGGCTTCGGAGATACTGCAGTCACAGCCTATGGAAGAATCAAGCTCGCAGTTGAGCTCATTTGCTGTAAAAATGACAAAGTAAGGATTACTAGGCCTATAGAATTTGTAATAGTTGATTTGCCAAATGTCTATAATGGCTTCTTAGGTCGTCCTTTTCTTGAGTCATTCGAGGCCGTAGCGTCCTCCTACTTTTATTGTATTAAGTTTCCCACCATTGAAGGTGTGGTTGGCACCATTAAAGGTGACCAAATAATGGCAAAGAAGTGTGTGAACTACCCCTATGAGTCTTTAGATTACGCTTTTTCTTTTCAAGATTTAAGTGTTAGAAATATTGACAAGCATAAACAAGCTGTAACCGCCGAGATGGACATAGAGTTTGATGAACTTGATAATCAAGTCCCCATGGACATCGATCAAGATTCAATTCAACACATAGTCCACGAAGACTCTTGCTCAAATAAAGATTGCTCAAATGATAATTTAGAACCAAGAATTGGATTTGAGCCAGCAACTCTCGACCATGATCCCTGGCATGAAATAAAGGATCCAAGGAAGCTGAAAAGAGCAACTCCAGTAGAGGAACTTGAACATATTCCTGTTGATCCAACACGACCGGATCTCGAGGTATTGATTGGATCTCGAATCCCAGTGGATATGAAAGAGGAAGTAATTGAGTTCCTCAAGAGTAATATTAATGTATTTGCGTAGTCTCATCAAGATATGGTTGGGATTGATCCCAAACATGCATGTCATCATCTCAAGATATGGTCGTGGACAATATTGCCGGGCATGAAATGATGTCTTTTATGGACGCCTTTGCAGGCTATCATCAAATCCCAATGGCCGAGGAGGACGTGAAGCATACCTCTTTCCTCACTGAAAAAGATATGTACAGTTGGAAGAGGATGCCTTTTGGCCTTAAGAACGCAGGTGCGACATATCAAAGGTTAGTAAACAAAATGTTTGCTGATCAAATCGGCAAAACCGTCGAAGTTTACATTGACGACATAGTCGTCAAGAGCCAGAAGATAGAGGATCATCTCTGCCACCTCACCGAAGTATTTTCGATCCTAAGGAGTTATAACATGAAACTCAATCCGAAAAAATGCCATTTTGGGGAAGAGTCAGGAAAGTTTCTCGGACATATTGTCAGCCAAAGAGGAATTGAAGCAAATCCAGAGAAGATAAAAGCCATCCTCGATCTCGGAGAGCCTACCAACATCAAGCAAGTTCAAAAGTTAACGGGGTTCTTGGCTTCCCTTAACAGGTTCATCTCAAGGTTGGGGGATAAGAGCAGACCATTCTTCAACACAATCAGGAAGAACAAATTTTCATGGAACAGTGAGAGTCAGTTGGCGTTCATAAGGTTGAAAGAGTACCTCGCTAACCCGCAAATTCTTTCCAAACCTGTTCCGGGTGAAAAATTGTATCTATATCTAGCAGCATCAGAGTCGGCTCTCCGTGCAGTTTTAGTTCGGGCTGAGGGACAGCAGCACCTGCCCATTTATTTCGTGAGCCAAGTACTTCATGAAGCTGAGCTACGTTATACTCCGCTGGAAAAATTAACTTATGCACTAGTAATGAGTGTGAGGAAATTGAGACCATACTTTTTTTTATCATCAAGTAGAAGTTCTCACTACTCTTCCACTCAGACAAGTGCTGCACAGGCCAGATACCAATGGGATATTGCTCAAATGATCGTTGGAGATAGCCCAATATGGGGTCACATATGCACCATGTACGGTGATCAAGGGTCAAGCCTTGGCGGATTTTGTTGTGGAACTAACGTTTCCAATTAGCCCTACAAAATTGAATCACCCTCCATGGAAGCTATAAGTGGATGACTCTTCAATGAATACAAGTTCGGGGGCAGGAATTATGTTAATTGGTCCAGATGGTCAATCCTTTACCAATGCAGTGGGTTTCAATTTTCAAACAACCAATAACGAGGCAGAATACGAAGCATTGGTTGGAGGTCTTGAGCTCGCAATGGCTATAGGAGTCAGAAGATTACATATTTTTATGGACTCTCTTCTGGTTGTAAACCAGATGAAAGGCGAATACGAAGCCAGAGGTGAGCAAATGGTGAAATATCAAGACTTAGTGATTGAGATGTGCAAGAAGTTCGAGCAAGTCTTTATCGAACAAATACCTCGTGAGCAAAACTCTCAAGCATATGCTCTCTCTAAGCTTGCAACTTTAGAAGGATCAGCAAACTTCTCAAATATCCAGCTAACAAGGTTAGCAAGTCCGTCAATTAACAGACATATGGTAGCGACTGTGGAGGAGTTTGAGGATAATTGGATGACATCCATCATTGCTTATCTCCGAACGGGAGCACTTCCAGAAGATCGAACAAAAGCTCGACAACTGGAAATGCGGGCAGCAAGATATGTTCTTTTAGGAGATCAGCTCTACAAGAGAAGTTTTTCTTTGCCACTTCTAAGGTGTATCACACCAGAACAGGGAAGGAGAGTTTTAACTGAGATCCACGATGGGGTGTGTGGAAACCATGCAGGAGGGCGATCCCTCATCTACAAAACGATGAGACAAGGATATTTCTGGCCCACTTTGAGGAAAGACGCCATAGCTTATGCGAAGGCTTGCCACCAATGTCAAATTCATGGACCGAATATCAAACTTGCCCCGGAGCAACTTACTTCCATGTATAGTCCATGGCCTTTCGCTCAATGGGGAATAGATATCATCGGTCCATTACCAACTACTCCTGGTGGCCTAAAGTTTGCTGTTGTTGCCGTTGAATACTTTACTAAGTGGGCAGAAGCGGAACCTTTGAGCTAGATTGATCAAAGTCAAATGATCAAATTTATATGGAAAAATTTAATATGTAGGTTCGGGCTTCCGCAAGCAATAATCTCGGACAATGGTAAGCAATTCGATGGCTCTGAGTTAAGAGATTTTTGTGACAATTGGAAGATCAGAAAGGTCTTCTCATATCATCCCCAGACGAATGGTCAAGTGGAGGCAGTTAACAAAATATTGAAGCGAACTTTGAAGGCCAAACTCGAAGAGAGGAAGGGAAAATGGGCAAGCGAGCTTCCAGATGTCTTGTGGGCTTACAGAACAACCACAAGAAATTCGATGGGAGAAACCCCTTTTGCCCTAGCATTTGGTACTGAAGCGGTCATTCCATCCGAAGTAGCAGTGCCGAGTCATAGAACTTCACAAGAGTTTGGGGAAGAGAATGATATAGCAAGGAGAATTGACCTTGATATGATTGAAGAGAGACGACTGGCCTCAGGTCATAAAAATGCTACATACAAGCAACAGTCGGAGAAATACTTCAATTCAAAAGGAAAGATCAGAAAATTCGGAGTGGGTGATTTAGTTCTCAAGAAAACAAATGATGTAGCCAAGGGTGTATTTGGACCGAACTGGGAGGGCCCGTTTAGAGTGACGAAATGCTTGTCCAACGGAGCATACGAACTCGAGCACCTAGATGGCACTCCGGACCAATACCCTTGGAACGCTGCTCTCCTGAAGAAATATTTTCAGTAGAATAGAAATATATTGAAGCCCTAGAGGGCATGTATTTTTATTCAATGTTATTAATGTAAACATATTTACCTTTACAGAATAACTCACAACATATCTCGCGCAAGCTTTTTACAAGTTAGAGAGCTCCAAGTATCTCGCGCGAACTCTTTTGAGTTAGTGAGATGCAAGACGTATCACTTTAACTAGTGAAATCTTCAACCAAGGCAAACATGATAACGCTTGAAGCCAAAGTAGCTCGAGCTAAACGAAAGGTGAGCTAATTATCTTGCAAAATCGTTTTAGTGTGAGTCGTAGCGGATTCAACTCGACAAATACGATTGATGAGAATAATCCATCAAAAGCAAAGTCCCTTAACGAGCTAATGATCTCTCAGTACGGGTAAAATTTCTGTTACTGCAAGAAACCAATTTTGCAATAATGTAGTTGTATATAATGATGCAGACATAACACAAGTGCAACCATCAGAAGTGAACGCCAAAATAAATGGAGTTCGAAAATCAAAGGGAAAGTAGATGTTCAAAATACATCAAGAAAAATAAAGACTCGAAGTCTAAAGACTAGAAAGCAAAGGAAGTAAAGCAACAAATCAAATCAAAAGATGTTATCTAAGGATCAACATCGATGAACGGATAGTCGTTGTGCAGAGAAGAGATAACTTCAAGCTTAGTTTGAGTAGTTTCGCTAGATGGGTCGATGACAGCAGGTGCAACAATACCCGGAACAACGTCAAGATCAGAAATATCTTCAGCTTGAGCAGTGGAGTTTTGCTCAACAGTGTCAACTTGATCACCCTCCATCTCTTCCACATCATCATCATCTTCTTCATCAACTTCAGGAATGTCTTGTCCCGGAAACAGAAGTTTGTCTTGATCGGGATACCAGCTTAAGTCAATTCCAAGTTCAGTTTGAAGATCAAGAATGCGCAGATAAAAACACGAGTGGAGAGGGTATAGAGTAACATAAGCTTTGAAACGATCTGCAAAAGCTTATGTGGGAAGACCTTCACGAGCTGCAACTCGGATAGCATCTGCAAATGCAAGATAGTACGAACATCGACCAAAGAGCACTGGATCCTTAGTGGGATCTTCTTCTTTAGTCTCAACCTGATTGTGCCGTTGTTTGAGTTTCTGAGTGGTCTCATCTTGTTCCTTCTGGAGGACATCAAACTTTCTTTGCAGCTCATCTATCTCTTTTGATCTTTCCAGCTTTACCAACTCAACATCTGCTTCGGCTCTTTTCTTTTCTTCAGTTGCTATACGTTGAAGGTCTTCCATTTCAGCAAGTTACTTTTTCAAGCGTGCCTCAGTTTCTTTAGCTGAAGATTTCTCAGCCTCAGTTTTATGCACAAAGTCTTTCATAGCGGAAAAAGACTGGGAAAGCTCTTTGTTAGCCGTTTAGATAAGTTCCGAAGACTTCTTTTCGCATTCTTGCAGCACTTTCAATTCTTCTTTCATGGCTCTGAAATTCTCAAGCTCATCATCCCTTTCAGTTATTGCTTGAGTAGTCAAGACAGCAGCACGAAGAGCGAACATCTGAGCGGTGAGCAGAGTATTATCCCCACAACTCTCTTGGACAACATCTTCAAGTTCATGGGTCCAAGCTCGAGGAATGTCGAAAATAGTCCGACGCAAATGACGTGGTACTTCTCGGCTAGTTGAAGTCCATTTGGAAGTCATGAAATCAAACAGCATCGGAGGACAAGGAGGATCTTTAGCAGAAAGCCTATATGGAAAATGTGATATGTCTCAAAGACTATTTTATATAAGCATTCAGAACTCGAGATAAATAAAGAGATTTTCCACGTTACCTCTGCACTAAATCGGGGTTGGACCCAAGGAAACTCCTCTCCAAAAGCTTTGTCCTCAATGAGGAGGGAGCAGTGGTAGAGATAGGAAGTGTAGGACTCTTTCCCTTATCTAAGTGTGTTGCCCGAAGGGGCGAATCTCCCACATCAATAACTTCCATGGGGTCTGGGGACGATTCACGGTTTCTTTTCTCACCCACTTGAGAGGTTGAATCGGGGTGAGTAGAGGCCGAAACTACCAGAGGAAGAGTGGAAGAGTCATCAAGTGGCACGTCTTCAGGTGTCAAGGTCCTCGTAACCTTTGACAATATAGCAGGAGCACTGTGATCAGGTTTTTTCTTAGGCGGACCCCTGACACTTCTTTTCCCTTTGCTTTTGGGTTTAGCAAAACCCATTTGTGCGCAGAAATCTGGAATGTCTTCCATTAGTTCTTGAGGGCAAGAGTCGAAGATGGGAAAATCGCCTATAATGATAGGAACAAAAAGCGCCAAAGGAAGAAAGTCAATTTTGATTTAGAAGAACCGACTCATCACATAAGTAGTTGTGATGAAAAATGTCAAGACACTTACGAGGATCACGTCGGAGGTGATTCGGATAGCAGAACAACCTCGAGTCTAGTCGAGCAGAACGGACGTTGAGGTTACTCACAAGTCTCTCTTCTTTAGGGAGCAAGTATATTTTTTCCAATACCACCCTAAAGTCGAAAGAGAGATCGGCCTCACTAGGAGAAGAATAACCTGCAATAAGAAGGAGTAATTAGATCAGTACTCGTTGAAAAAGACTGATAAAAAACACTACCTGATGATTTTAGTTTTGGAGCCACATGGATATCAAGCTCGACTCCGTCAGAAAACTGCACAGTCTTTCAACTCCCGGAAACCCAAAACCACTTTCGACTATCTTGTCTAGGATGGTGAAGCACAACCTCTATAACTCATTTTTTATGACGAGGCTTCAAGTAGATGTCACCATATCGTCGCTTTTCTGAGGTCAATATATATAGATAAGTAAGCTCTCTTGCATTAGGAAGTCGATATAATCGAAGCTTCCCAAATATGATCAGAGTGCTTATGAGGTAATACCAAGACTTGGTCATCAACTGTATGGGGGCAATTTTCCAATATCTTAACACGTGTGTGATGGCCGGATGAAGAGGAAAGCGAAGGCCCGCCTCCATCATATCAAATGTAACTGCAACCATTTCCGCAGGTGGTTGATCCGCTCTCTCACTATGGTAAGGATCATGAAAGTGAACGTCACTTGGCATATCCCATCTTTCTCGCCAAGAGTTGAGCTCGTGTGGAGTTACAATACTTTGAATAGTATTGGAGTGCCAACGAGTTACATTTGGTCTGATGAACAGTTGAGTGCGAGGCATGGATTTGTATGGGTAGTTATCCAGATACTCGAGGAACGAGAAACTCAACGGAGGGCCAGCTATCTCACCAACAAATTGTTTCCACAACGACCATGCTCGCTCAATGTCGCAGTCAATAGCAGAAGACTTATCTCTAAAAGCAGGTTCCGTCGAATCAGAGTTATAGTCATCCACAATCTTCATTAAAGTGGATGAGTTAATCGAAGCATTCCCCGTCGATGTCGGCACTACAGTATCAAACTCGTCGTCCATGTCGCGAAGACGACTCAGGAGAGAGCGACCCACATTGTGCGATGGTCCGGCCGCGTTATCAACTCGTTTAGAGACTCTTCGAGACATGATTTTATAGTCAAAGACACAAGAATCGGATATAAAAACTTACTAAATTACTGCACGCAGAATCTTGAGAAATGGTGTCGCCTAAAAGTGAGTGCCTGCAGAAGATAAATTTATTCAAGTTATCGAGGCAGTATTCGCACCAAACAACATAGTTCTTTGTCAGCAAAAGAATTAAGGTGGAGTGCAATTTACGGGTCACTGGACTGTACAAGCACAAAAGTCAGCCTAATGTAGAGGAATCGAAAGCATGTGCATATATGATTCTTGACAATAATGGAAAGATCATTAACTACAGTGGTGATTTCTGTGAACATCTTTAACGCCAGTCCACTTTTGTAGATGATTCTTAAGATTTTTAGCATATGGCAAACATGGTGAAAAATCCCCCAGTAGCTTTCAACATCTCTCTTTACGAGAATATGAACCGTCTAAGCATGCATTAAAAGTATCTCTACCAGGAGTTTCAATATAAATATCACTTTCGCCACTAGACTGATAGAAAAATTCCATGCGGGTTTGGGAATCTTCAAGGATGTGACATATTAGAGCGGTCGCACATTGTCAAAGACAAGAAATAGACTGCTCGCAGGCAAGGAGCATAAATACTACACCAGGCTATCCCATCTTTAATGCGGAGTATTAAATATAAGAGGAAGAAGGTAAAGAATATATATGTTTATTCCTGTGATGAGGAACAACATTCGTACGTGAAAGAACGATGACAGAGGTTGACCGTTGATACGGATTGATGAAGAACCAACCGGTGTTGCAGAACTTCTCCCGTCGCAAAAGACGGAATACTGGAGAAGATGGCAGCAACAGGTGTTAAATCGCCATGAATATACTGCGCAAAAATGACAGTAGTTGTAACTGACGTCACGTAACTAGAAGCCTTCTGTCGTAGTGTTTCGTCGTCGATCGTATGGAAGTGTTTGACAACTTAGACGCTCGAAACAGACTGAAATCTCCGATGCCAACCTCCATAAAACTTGAGAAACAGGTTTGCCGCTGCTTAGGGGAGTTTGCTATTGATCGTTGTAAAAGCTATGCCTTGGAGGAGACAATCGACGCGCGTCATGTTGACTTGGGGATTCCTAGTCAACTTTTGTGATATAAAAAAAAAAATCGCAGCCAAATTTCCCAAAAGAGAAGGGGCCTATTTATTTTATTTGCATGACCTCTGCGGATTTAACCCTATCTACACCCGGAGCCACTCCCCTAGCGGTCCTGCCACCACGCCGCAGAACGGGAGCTCGTGTGGAACCTTTTCTTTCTGGCGTAAGAGCGGTAGAACGTAACAAAATATTACGGCCGCCTAACCTAACATAGGGGCCGGAGGTACGGTAAACTCGGCCAAAATATGACACCCGAAGGGCCCGACGCGCACAATCCTATCTTATCAGAAGGAAACTTACATGCATATTTATATATGTATGGAAAGAAGATCAGCGCCAGCAATAAGGAAAAATTCGAGATTTTATGAGATGGAATAAATATTTTGAAATTTTTTCTATTTGTGGAAGAAATTCAAAAATATTCAGACAATTAAAATTTGGGCCACCCCAAATTTTAAAAATCGCAATTAGGATCGAGCACTTGGGTGGATTATTTTAAACTATCCTATTGGCTTGAAGATTCCAAACTCATATGTATTTCCACCAGGGCATCTTAGAAGTAAGAATATGAGTTTGAAATAAAGATGGCAGGCGGCAAGGAGATACTGAATTTTTTAATCTTTTCTGAGACAAGATTTCACAGTCTACGTAGTAGCAGTGAAGTCATCTATATTTTGGGAAAATTAAGATTTTCATATCTTCATCGAGATGATTTAAAGTTCAGAGACATGCGAAGCGACATCAACGACTTCAGAATTTTCTCGGGCAAGACTTTGTACTCATCCCTACCAATTCAACTATCGACTTACTTTTAATGTGCTACACCTTGTAAAGTTAAGCACATCAAAAGTAGGGGGCAATTGTTGTGGGAGCAATAATTAAATAATAAAATGGGCTCAGGCCCATAAATTATTATATGAGGCCCAAACTCAATATTGCAAAGCTTGGAGCACGAGCAATGTACATGTCGACGAGCACGAGTAAGGTACATGTCGACGAGCACGAACAAGGTACATGTCAACGAGCACGAGCATATCCCAAGTCAACGCACCGAGAGTAATTACGCCAAAAGTGTAGCATAATTAGCACCGATCAGAGGCCACACATGGAAGCTGACATTTATTATGGAAGACTTTCCGTAATTAATTTTGTAACGGTTTAGTTGACCATCAGGGAGTAAAATGAGCACGTGCCATGTTTAGATTTATCTATAAATATGGCTCTAGGGCCATCATTGTAAGGATTCGAACTTTTACACAATCAATAGACTTTACTTAAGTCCCAGCTCTTGCAATATAAGACCTGGGCAAATCTCAGCGTTCTTTACGTATTTCCACACATTTATTCGAGTATTATTCATATTATTTGTTATCCTGATCCATGCCACATACGAAATAATTCAGGTAATAACAATAATACTAAAAGAATAATTTATATTATCCAAATAACAATTTATAAATGAATAATTAATAAATAAATAATTAATAAACTATTAATACTCAAAGAACAATATATAATACCCAAATAATAATTTATAATGTTTAAAGAATAATTTATTAATAAATAATTAATAAATAAATAAAATAATAAACGAGTAATACTCAAGGAACAATTTATAATATCCATAGAACATCTTATAATACCCAAAGAACATCATATAATACCAAAAGAATAATTTATCATATACAATGAATAACTTTTAAATAAATAATTGATAAATGAATAAATTCAAAGATTAATTTATAATACATAAAGAACAATTTTTAATACTCAAAGAACAATATATATTACCTAAATAATAATTTATAATATCCAAAGAACAATTTATAAGTGAATAATTAATAAATAAATAATTAATTAACGAGTAATACTCAAAGAATATTTTACAATACCCAAAAAACAAGTCTAAATAATAATTCAAGAACAAGTCTAAATAATACACCAAGAACAAGTCTAGATAATGCACCAATAACAACCTACTAATACCTAAATTTACTAATACCCCAAAAATAAGTTTGGAATACTCAAAGAACAAATTAATTATACCCCAAGAACAATTCTTATAATCACATCCGTCCTTCCATTAAAGCCTTGGTGTTTACTGTGGACATGGATGATAGTGAAGTGGCAGATGTTGTTGCAGGGAACAAGTATGAAGTGGGGAAGAAGACAGCCTGCCTTGAAGGAATGCAGTTTGATCGTCTATTTGTGGTTGAGATCAAATTAGTGTCCTTATAATACACAATGAATAATTTATAAATGAATAAATCCAAAGAATAATTTATAATACATAAAAGAACAATTTGTAATACTCAAAGAACAATATATAATATCCAAATAATAATTTATAATATCTAAAAAATAATTTATAAATGAATAATTAATATATAAATAGTAAACGATTAATACTCAAAGAACAATTTATATATACCCAAAGAACATTTTATAATACCCAAAAAATAATTTATAGTGCACAATGAATAAATTTATAAATAAATAATTGATTAATGAATAAACACAAAGAATAATTTATAATATCCAAAGAACGTCTTAAAAATGAATAATTAATATATAAATAATAAATAAATGAGTAAAAAATGAAAGAATAATTTATAATAACCGAATAACAATGGAGTAATACCCCAAGAATAAGTCTAAATAATACCCAAAGAACAAGTCTAAATAATACTACTAGAACAAGTAGATAATGTCTCAAAACAACACACTAATACCTTAATTTAATAATACCCCAAGAACAAGTATGGAATACCCAAAGAACAATTTAGTTATACCCCAAGAACAACTTTTTAATACCCAAAAAACAAATATTTGCAATACCCCAATAACAACTTACTATATTAAAAAACATACGGTGCAATACCCCAAGTATGGAATATGAAAAATCATGCTTGTATGCTATATGTCCCGAGTCTTTGTAGTAGGAAGTAGAGACTGCAAATTTAGGAGTCCACCCAACAATTTTAGATGTTTGTGGTGCTAGCCCATTCTCTCATGTTCTACAGACTGTCATTGCACTTGAATTGGAGATGTGGGAAATATATGTAATGATTAATTAATTTCTTTCAAGATATATAGGAATGAATTCACAGAAGCTCTGAAGTGATTGAGATGTGAAAAGATCTCATATAACTCCATTGTTAGTCCTTAGTTTTCTCCGCTTTCTGTTGGACTATTATTATTATTATTGAGTGCAAACGGGAATTCAAATGTGTGAACATGACACCTATATAAAGTAACACCACAATATATATAAATTAACATTATACGTCGAAATGTATGTTACTACGTAAAATGGAATAAGTTGTATACAAAATTGTTACAGTGAATATTATTCATATAATACACACTCTTTAATAAATTTTATCAATGTATAATTAATTGGAAATCCTGACTAGAGTCATGCAAAAAGTAGTATAAGATAAAGATTCATGAACATGGAGGATAACTAATCTTGATTTTCCTAATAATCGGAACATATCCCATGCTTCACTTTGATATATAATTTCGTGTTTCACTACTTTTAAATTTTAATACATGGCATGTTTTGTAAATAAAATCACGAAGTTATCATTAGTGCATTATGTCATATATTAATGCAATGAAACAGTACAAAGATGCAATACTAAAATAAAACATGTGATATTGATTGCCATATAAGTGTGTGTTTTGTTTGATGGACTAAATAATCAATTCTCCTAATACAGGATTATTCCTACCAAAATATGCATGTTTTGATAGAAATAATCATGTATTAGAGGATTGACTATTTAATCCATCAAACAAAACAGACCCTAATAAGAATGCACCCAAATTTATACATTAATTGTATCAACGTGTTTTATTACTTTAATGCAAGGCACAGTGTGAACGTATTTTTTGTTTTGAAATTTGTTTGCATTCTTTGGATATTGAACAATATATTGTTTCATTGAAATATACTTCATCTGTTCGAATCTTTACTGTGAGAGATTTCGAGAAGAAATATGTGAAATAAAAGTTAGGGGAGGAAATATTAGTTTATAGTATTATCAATGAAAATAAATAATACATTCAATTGCACAATTAATCTGATTTTCAAGAGACTTGTTCTTACTTTTAATACATGGAAAAATTGTAAAATAATTCAAAAAAAGACACTAATTATAAATTAGTCCTGTTCAAATAAAAAATATATTTTTGTGCAAAAATAAATTGCGTGTCTGTGCAAATATTTTGAACCAATTTATAATTATGATCACTTTTTTGAATCAATATATATATAAATATATCATAATACAATATACATGTAATAAAATAATATTCCATCCGTCCCCTAAATTTATTCACACTTTCTATTTTCGTCCATCCCCCAAATTTATTCTCATTCATCTTTTAAAAAATATTATTTTATTATTACACAAACAATCACTTTGTTTTTCTATAGACCCGACAATTATTTCACAATATTTTTATTTTATTTACTCATTTTCCTTAAAATTCATGTCGACATACATGGAAATAAATTTAGGGGATAGAAGGACTATTACCATTTATCATTAATATCACAATCTAATAAAATACAAGATGAAATACTTTAAAAAAAAGAGTAGGTGATCATCTTCCTTCAAAACTTTCACTCTTTCCTAAATTTGATTTACCGTAATTAAGTATTTCAAAATTTTCATAAAATTCAAAAAAAAAAAAATTCCATTTATAATTGATAACCACCTCACAATTACGTCTTCACATATTTCCCTTAAAAAATAGTCAAACAAAATCTCCGTAAAATCCCACAAATTTCCTTAACAAAAATAGCCAAACAAAATCTCCATAAAATTCCACAAATTTAATAATTATTTTCTCACAAATCTTCTTCATAATTAATTAGTTATGTCACGTAACATCCATCCTTCACTACATTAAATAGACACCTAAATTTATTCCAAAATTCATCAAAACGAAACCGAAGGAAAAGAAAATGGCATCCATCTACCTATTGGCCTCCCTCTCTTTGGCTTTTTTATGCTCATCCGAAGCCAATTTGATATCAAACATTTGCTCCGTAGCATTCAATCCCTCTTTATGCTTCCAAACCCTAACATCGGACCCACATTCTCGTGGGGCCGATCTTAGAGGCTTAGGTCAGATCGTAGTCAAGAAGGCCAAAGCTGCAACCCGGAACGCTCTAAGGGTAATAAAGCCATTTAACACTGGAAGTACCAAAGGCTCGGTCGAGGTATGTCTTGAAACATGCAACAACGCCATTGATGACCTAAATGAATGCTCCCAATTCTTGAAGAAATTCGACAAATTTAGCAAAGGCGAACTTCTGACAAGGGGGTCGGGGGCGATAGATAACGTCGAAACATGTAACGATGAGTTCGGAGATGAGCCGCCGAGTGTGAAGGCGGCCATCAAAAGAGCAGAAGATATCATTGACGTTCTTCTTATAATTGCTCATAGCTTGTGATATGGTTTTATTTCTTTTTTTCTCCAAGAAAAAATATTAAAATGAGTAAATGTTTAGTATTATGAGTTTTGAAATTAACGGTCGTGATGCTACATTGTGAAGGATTTAATGTTATGTAATTGTATCGTATTTCTCTTTTCAAATATATTGAAGGTGATGAATATATATTAGAGGCTGTCTCTCCTATACGAAATTTCTATGTTAATCAATTTATACATACAACAATTTTAATTTGGTCCTTGATAATGGATGGTGTAATTTGTTCTCCAAATTAATCAGTATTTGAAACAAATAAAACAACATCCTCAAAATTTATCAATTAGTATATAATTTATTTTGAATGTTAGGATATTTCTAGTTCATATTTTGATGATAGCTAGCAAAGTGTAGGATTGCATGTTTTTTAGCTTAATCAAGTTTAACAATTTTGAAGAAAATTGGATACGTTATAGTTATAATTATAAAGTCTACAGCTGTAGGTCTTAATAGTTTACAGACGGGCATAACTTACAGTTGAAACTAACCTATAGATGAAATCAAATTTTATAGCCAGAACACCTAAAGTTACAGCTGAAATTCGGGGTGGACGGTATGACTATAGCTGTCTAAAGGGTCGGACCAGCCCGGTATTTGTCCACCGGGCCATTGTGATTTTTTGGGCCGGGCCCTGTTCTCATCGGGCGATTTATTTTCAAGCCCGTCTTGGCCCAAGATGGGCCACCGGGCTACCGGGCCAAACCGACCCAATTTTTTAGTTTTTTTAATTTTTAATATATCACTATTACGTTTGATTTATATATATATATATAGTAATTTTGTATACAAATACTACTCAAATAGTCAAAAATTTATTTAATTTGCCAAAAATAACTTAATAATTAAAATATAAGTCAAATTTCTATATAGTAATATTTAAACAAAAATAATTGAACAAACCTTAATAAACTATAATTCACAAAAATAAATTCAAACAATAATATTCTAAATGCAAATTCATAAAAAAATTTAAACAACTAATTCAACATTTGTCTAATAAGTTTGAATTATAATTCATACTAACAAACATAGAACCTTCTAATTAAATATAGTAACATTATCAAATTCTGAAAAAAGTATTGTCAAATTTATCTAATTCATATTTTTAATATTACAAATTAATTAATTAATTAATTGAGATAATATTTTTTTATTAAAAGTATTTTCGAGAAAGTTTCAATGTAGATGCACATATTCCTTGACCATATTTATACAATTAAAATACTTATTGCAAGTATTTTAACGAATATAAAATTGAAAAAATTAAACTGTACAACTTATAAGAACATGAAAAATATTTATAAGAGAAGTAGTATCATATAAAAAAATATCTTAAAAAATTAAAAAAAAATCATAATGGGCCGGCTCAGCCCATAAAAATCGGGCCAAACCCGGGCCAGGCCCAAGTGGCCCGCCGGGCCAAAAACGTTTATTCAAGTCCCTCTTAAATATGGTGGAAAACGTTTTTTTCCATAGTATTTCTCATTCAAAAAATATTTTTTAATATAAAATTTTGTTATTTTTTATATATATAATATATGATGTGGAGAAAAAAATATAAAAAAGTAATTTCACACGTGTACCCCAGCGTGACAACATTTCACGCTCTCTGGCGAGACACTTCATCAGTTGCTGGGCGGAAAATAAAAAGTGTATCAAATTAAAACTCTTTAAAAGGTTGAGATTTTTTATTATAATCGTGAACTCATGATTAAATTAAAAGTTGAGTAAAAGATGGTGTATTTATATAGAATTAACCAAAAAAGTATTTCACACGTGTATGCCAGCGTGACAACATTTCACGCGCTCCAGCGAGACACGTCATCAGTTGCTGGCCGGAAAAAAAAATGTGTATCGAATTGAAACTTTTTAAAAGGTTGAGATTTTTTACAATAATAGTGAAACTCATGATTAAATTGAAAGTTGGGTAAAAGGTGGTGTATTTATATAGAATTAACCCTTATAATTATGATCACTTTTTTGAATCAATGTATAAATGTATCATAATACAATATACATGTTATAAAATAATATTCCATCCGTCCCCTAAATTTATTCCACTTTCCATTTTTGTCCGTCCCCAAAATTTATTCTCATTCGTCGTTTAGAAAATATTATTTTATTATCACACTCACAAACAATCACTTTATTTTTCTATAAACCCCGACAATTATTTCACAATATTTTTGTTTTATTTACTCAATTTCCTTAAAATTCATGCCTACATACATGGAAATAAATTTAGGGGATAGGAGGAATATTACCCTTTATCATTAATATCACAATCTAATAAAATACAAGATGAAATACTTAAAAAAAAAAAGACTAGGTGATCTTCTTCCTTCAAAACTTTCACTCATTTCTATATTTGATTTACCGTAATTAAGTATTTCAACATTTACATAAAATTCAAAAAAAAAATCCATTTATAATTGATAACCACCTCACTTGTGTACAAATTTCTACCGTAGAAATATCCATTTTTTAAAAATTCGCGGATCTAAACCGGGTCGGGTCAGATTTGGACATTTTTTTCCAAAATTCGCGCAACTTGTAGTTCCAGGTTTTTTCACTCCCAGGTATGTTACAATTTGGGCAAAGGCGTGTTACAATTAGGCAAAATCTGTGTTACTAATTCTTAAAAAATTAAATTTTTGTACTTTTCAAGTAACTATAAAGAAAATAAGTATTTCTGCAAGTATAAATATGTGTTACTTAATTTATTTTTTATTCTCTTTGTTGATTTATGTTAATAATATATTTTTTCACTCCCAGGTATGTTACAATTTGGGCAAAGGCATGTTACAATTAGGCAAAATCTGTGTTACTAATTCTTAAAAAATTAATTTTTTATACTTTTCAAATAACTATAAAGAAAATATGTATTTTTGCAAGTATAAATATGTGTTACTTAATTTATTTTTTATTTTCTTTGTTGATTTATGTTAATAATATGTTATTCATGTACTTAATACATCATTTAATACCTTATATATGTTATATAAAATATAATATATATTTTTATAAGGATAAATAAATATTTGTGCATACAGTAACACACATTTGATCTTGCAGTAACACACATTTACTCTAATTGTAACACACATTTGCAGTAACACACATTTACTCTAATTGTAACATACATTTGCAGTAACACAGATTTACTCTAATTGTAACACACATTTACTCTAGATGTAACACACATTTGCAGTAACACAAATTTACTCCAATTGTAACATAAATTTGCAATAATACATATTTACTCTAATTGTAACACATATTTGTTCCTCAATTTGTGTTATTATATGAGCATATATGTGTTACTATAGGATAAAATATATTTTTATTAAGAATAAATTTGTGTTACACATACAATGTAACATATACATGTGTTACATTGCATGAAAAATATTTACTTCTACAAAAATAAATGAATATGTGTAGAAAACAACATTTAATCTGGTTGTAACACACGTTTTGCCTTAAAATAACATGCATTTGTCTCAACTGTAACATACCTGGGAGCGAAAATCACAAGCTAAGCGAATTTTGGAAAACAATACTCAAATTGACCCGACCCTGTTTAGACCCGCGAATTTTCAAAAATTGATATTTCTACGGATCTTAGATCCGTAGAAATTTGTATATAAGTGTTTGTCTTAAAAAAAAAATAGTCAAACAAAATCTCCGTAAAATCCCACAAATTTCCTTAACAAAAATAGCAAAACAAAATCTCCATAAAATTCCACAAATTTAATAATTATTTTCTCACAAATCTTCTTCATAATTAATTAGTTACGTCACGTAACATCCATCCTTCACTACATCATTAAATAGACACCTAAAATTAATCCAAAACGAAACCGAAGGAAAAGAAAATGGCATCCATCTACCTATTGGCCTCCCTCTCTTTGGCTTTTTTATGCTCATCCGAAGCCAATTTGATATCAAACATTTGTTCCGTAGCAGTCAATCCCTCTCGAGATTAAAAAATAAACAAGCAATTAATTAGAAGCATTTAAAAAAAAATGTGACTAAAAAATATGGAGTTAAATACAATTAATTGCAAAAAATGAACAAATTAATAAATTTTCGTAGTATTAAATAATAAATTTGTAACATTATAATATTTCATGAAATATATATATACATAAATAAAATAGAAACAATACTCATTTAATTAGAAACATTTAAA
>JAPKLY010000572.1:115060-167518 GCA_026898435.1 Prunella vulgaris
ATTTTAACATTATAATATTTAATGAAATATATATAAACATAAATAAAGTAGAAACAATACTCATTTAATTAGAAGCATTTTAAAAAAAACATGACTCAATTTGGAGTTATATACAATTAATTGCACAAAAATGAACAACAACGTACAAGTGCCCGAGTGGTCACGCCACCTCTGAGATGCCCAGAGGTCGCGTGTTCAACCCCTTACAGGTGTGAAATTGGGTGATTTAATCTGAGCCAAATATGACTCAAATAAAGGTTGCGGTGCATATGTTAATATGTTGGGGGCTTAGTCAAGTGGTTCGAGCCTTGCTGAGCCACACTGGAGGCCTGGGTTCGAACCACCTTGGCCCCAATTTTTTTTTTCACGATAAAATTTAGCGACCGAAATATAACAAAATCTTTAAAAAAATAAAATCATTATTTAGCGACCGAATAATCGGTCGCTAATTATATATTTACCGACCGATATTTTCGGTCGCTAAATTTTATACATTTACCGACCGATATATCGGTCGCTAATTATATAAATAGCGACCGATATATCGGTCGCTAACATTCAAAAACGGGTCAAATCCCGGTCCTTTTAGCGACTAATTACCGACCGTTTTGGCGGTCGCTAAGCTAGCGACCGAATGGAAATTCGGTCGCTAAATGTTAACGACCACAGTTTTACCGACCACCTTAATCGGTCGGTAAATGTGTTTAGCGACCGATTTTCGATCGCTAAATCGGTCGCTAAAACCCATTTTTTTTGTAGTGCTCTATGCTTCCAAACCCTAACATCGAACCCACATTCTCGTGGGACCGATCTTAGTGGCTTAGGTCAAATCGTAGTCAAAAGGCCAAAGTTGCAACCCGGAACGCTCTAAGGGTAATAAAGCCATTTAACACTGGAAGGACCAAAGGCTCGGTCGAGGTATGTCTTGAAACATGCAACTGGGCCATTGATGACCTAAATGAATGCTCCCAATTCCTGAAGAAATTCGATAAAATTAGCAAAGGCGATCTTTTGACAAACATGTGACGATGAGTTCGGAGATGAGCCGCCGAGTGTGAAGGCGGCCACCAAAAGAGCACAAGATATCATCGACGTTCTTCTTATAATTGCTGATAGCTTGTGATATGGTTTTATTTTTTTTTTTTCTCCAAGAAAAAATAAATGAGTAAATGTTTAGTATTATGAGTTTTGAAATTAACGGTCGTGATGCTAGCTAGATTATGGAGGGTTTAATGTTATGCAGATGTATCGTATTTCTCTTTTCAAATATGTTGAAGGTGATGAGAATATATAAGAGGCTACTTCTCCTATTCGAAATTTCTATGTTAATCAATTTATATATACACAATTTTAATTTGGTCCCTGATAATGGATGGTGCAATTGGTTCGCAAATTAATCGGTATTTGAACCAAAGAACATCCTCAAAATTTATCAATTAGTATTATATTTATTTTAAATGTTAGGATATTTCTAGTTCATATTTTTATGATAGCTAGCCAGGTTTTTGAACTAACCAGGTTTTTGAACTAACCAGGTTTAACAATTTTGAAAAAAATTCGATAAATTATAGTTATAATTATGAAGTCTACAACTATAAGACTGTATAAGTCTATAGACGAGCATAACTTACAGTTGAAACTAACCTATAGATGAAGACTAATTTTACAGCCAGAAAATCAAAAGTTACAGCTGAAACTCGGGGTGGACGATACGACTATAGCATTAAAAAGGGTAGGCCCGGCTTGGCCCGATACCGACCCACCGGGCCATTGTGATTTTTTGGGCCAGACCCAATTCTTATAGGACAACTTATTTTCAAGCCCGTCCTGGTCCAAGACGGGCCATCGGGCCAAACCGGCCCAATTTTTTAATTTTTAATATATTACCATTACAATTGATTTCTATATATCTTATTAATTGATAATTTTTTATACAAATACTACTCAAATAGTCAAACATTTTCATTTAATTTGCCAAAAATAACTTAATAAATAAAATATAACTCAAATTTCTATATAGTAATATTTAAACAAAAATAATTGAACAAACCTTAATAAACCATAATTCACAAAAATAAATTCAAACAATAATTTTCTAACAGTCCTTTTTAAATGCGAATTGATAAAAAAAATTTAAACAACTAATTCAACATCCCTCTAATAAATTTGAATTATAATTCATACTAACAAACATAGAACCTACTAATTAAATAAAGTAACATTATTAAGATTCTGAATAAAGTATTGTCAATTTTATCTAATTCATATTTTTAATATTAAAAATTAATTAATTAATTAATTGAGATAATATTTTTGATTAAAAGAATTTTTGAAAAAGTTTCAATGAAGATGCACATATTCCTTGACCATATTTATACAATTAAAATACTTATTAAAAGTATTTAATATAAAATTGAAAAAAATTAAAATGTACAACATATAAGAACATGGAAAAATATTTATAAGAGAAGTAGTATCATATAAAAAATATCTAAAAAAATAAAAATAAAATCATATTGGGCCGGGCCGACCCATAAAAATCGGGTCCGTCCTGTCCTTAAAACAGAGCTTTTTGGGTTGGCCCGTTTTGACATTTCTAGGTATGGTATACCGAGAATTTTCTCGCGATTAGTGTGAAAATTACTCAAAATTATGTGCTTTAATTGTTTATTTATGTTATATAATATTAGAATTGTGGATATTAGTAATTAGTTAAGTCCATTGGATCTTTTTTAGGGATAGGAAGAGTTACATTCTTTATATACTTGTATTCCTAATGATTGTACACAACAACTACGCAGTATTATCAGTGATATCTCCTGGCTTGGTTCAAAGAACTCAAGAGGAACGGACTTAGGAACAGTTTTGAGATCAATAGGAACGGATTCAGGACTCAACATGAACGAATTCAGGATTCAACCAAATCAATCAGATATTTTTGGATTTAAGCAATCATTAGTGAGTTTTCCGAATTATTTTTATGCTTTATGATTATATGATTTGTATACACTGCAAAACTGTATGAATATGTTTATAATACTATTTTTCGTATATTCATATGCCTAATATTCATGATTTTCGTATATATGTGCACTATGAGAAATCATATACTTATCATGCTATTCGCTGTTTATATACGCTGCCAGACCTTTTTCGGTCTACTGTTCTTTAAAAAAAATTAATTTAATGGCCCATCATGGTTACTTGAAAGAAGCCTAGTCAGATGAAAGCTATGAGATTAGTGATTTTTTTCCTGGTCAAAACACTAATTAATAATTGCCCAATTTTTTTGGTTTTATGATTGGCCCAGAATATTTTCAGACCCAGATGGGCTCATTTTGGGCCCAATAAATTCATTGATCTATTTTCAGGTCTAACTAACTGAATTTTTTTTGGCCCACCTTATTCTAGCCCAATTTTGGCATTTGTGGGGTGTTTTTCAATCAAATTAAGCCCAATTTTTTTTAAATAGAGTTTGGTCTACTGGATTGAATAGAAGGAAAGTATCACAAAATTGCTAATGACAATAATTTTATAATAGGCTTTGGTAGAGCTTCAATTATTTTCTGTATGGATATTAAATTAATTACTTTCAAAATGTGACAATTTATACATACCCTTCTCTATTTTAAGGATATTAGATCAAATATCTGATATTACTCATAAAGCTTAATCAAGCTTGCTGTTAATAAGTATAGGTATTTGTTGAGCTTTCAATATGAGAATCATTTTATGTCATTTGATTTATTGTGGGACAATTATAATAAAGATTTTGAATTCATTTTTGTTCAGAAGAAAAAGATAAATTATATTTCGACATCATCTCAACAAGAATGGGAAAAAATGAATATTTTATTGAAAAGATTATTCATGTTGCTTATGAAAATCTCTGAAGGATTATTTAATGGAAAATTAAATTATCAATGATATAAATTGATAGACAAAAAATAATAATAATAAGTAATTATGGCAGATTCCAAAAGAATAATTGAGATGGTCGAGATCGAAAGTCCTTTAAACGAATCTCATTATATCAGTTTGTCTGAAACAAACATAGGCATGTACAATGAAAAAACATTTAAAAAATTGTTCTTGATCATTTTAAAGAAAATGAGTAGTTAAGATATGGATTTTTATATATATTGTGGTGATATACTTTAATATATATTACCGGACATCTTTAACAACTCCAGAAGAGTTACAAAATTACATATTTATGAAAATATTTTGGTAAAAATTTATGTTGATAATATGTTGTTACTGTAATAATACCTTGTATGTGTTACTATCTCGGTACTCCCAGAATGTATACCACATGAACATATGTGTGTTACTGTAAGACAAAATGTGTGTTACTACATCTTAAAAAATTAAGTTTTTGTACTTTTAAAGTAACTATAAGAATAATATATATTTTTACAAGAACAAATATGTGTTTCTTAATTTATTTTTTATTGATTTTTATGTCGATTATATGTTGTTTATGTAATACTACCTTGCATGTGTTATTATATCTCGAAAGTCCCAGAATGTATACTATATGAACATATGTGTGTTACTATAAGGTAAAATGTGTGTTACTACATCTTAAAAAATAGGGTGATTTACATATTGGTTCAAAAAAATCTCTATATTTACAAATTGGTTCAAAATAGTTGCACAAAAATATTTTTTTTTTGCACAGAACCAATTTGTAATTAATATCAATTTTGCGAACCATTTTGTAGTTTTTCCTAAAAAATAATGATTTCTATAAAAATTAATAAATATTTATGAAAATATAATATTTTTTCTTATAGTAACACACATTTTGATCTTACATTGTATTAAAAATGTTTGTTTCTACAAAAACAAATGAATATATGTAAAAAAAAAAAAAATTGTTCTTACAGTAGCACACATTTGATCTTATAGTAATATAGATTTACTCATACAGTATCACCAACTGAGAGCGAAAATTCTGGAATTTGAAAATTGCCCAAATCTGACCCGGTCCGTTCAAGATCCGCGAATTTTGTTACTTTGACCCTGTTGACCGCGAGTTTTTCAATTTTTTTCTTTTTTTGCATTATATTGCATGGTGCAATATTGTATAGGAGACCTACCCTAAATTTAATAAAACTCAAAGATGAAATACTAAAATGGAATGAGTGAAATAGTTGCTATTATTTAATATTTTCCCTATGCCAATTTGACCTTTTTGGCTATTTCCATAATTGATTCTGTAAGGGATTTGTTTACGGATGAACACATTCGGATGGGGGATGGATTTAATTTCTCTCATCTCATCTATTTTTTTGGATTTACACATTCAATTCCATCCAAAATACACACTCACCAGTCACCCCCTGTTATATATCTACAAATATATTTTACATAATTCAATACCAATCACATCAACTTTATCTTACATATCTAATATAAATTTTATTTATTTATTTTTCACATATTTCATATACATTTTTATTTAATTCATATCAACTAATATAAAAATAAGAAATAATTTTAATTATATATATTTATATATATATTAGAATATTCTACTATATATATTAATTATTAATATATATATATATATATGAATTATTAATATATGTAAAGTATGTATATGTAATTAATTAAGATTATAGTTATATTTATATTTTTAATATATATACATAATTTATTATCAAATTATTTATTTATTATATATAGAAAAAATTATTATATATACACTGTTTTTATATTATTCATTATTAATTTAATTTATTTAAAAAATTAGTCATATTATCAAGTTTATTTCTTTTTCTAAAATTGTTATGCATTACAAAAAAAAATATAATTAATATATAATCATTCAATCATTACTCCAGCAACTAACAATAATAAAATAATACATCATCATCTCCAAAAAATATTGATTTGACATAAAGTTCCATCCACCACTGTCACATTCAATTCAAATAAAATATAAATTTACTCTTCACAGGATTTGCTCCATCCATTTTTTTTCTCTATCCGAATCTGCTCCATCTACCCCCAAATAGTAATCATTAAATAAAGAATAATCATAAGCAAACAAAATATTCTAAGTAATATATCTTTCAATTTAGTTACTAAATTAACATTATTTAAAAAGGAAAAATAATAAAAATTATTATATTAAAGTAATCAATATATAAAAGATAAAAATGACAGTAAAACATATCCTGATATCCATAAAACTCCACAAACGTCACCAAAATTGAACCTATCGAAACCTTCCTCATAATTATATCACTTGCCATGTGATTTCTCTTCACTAATTATATATATAAACACCAAAGTTTAATCCAAAATACACCAAAAAGAAAACCCAAGAAATTAGAGAAAAATGGCATCCCTCTACCTATTGGCCTCACTCTCATTGGCCTTCTTATGCATTTGCCAAGCTGATTTGATATCAGATGTTTGCTCCCAAGCAGTCAATCCCACTTTATGCACCCAAATCCTAAGGTCGGACCCACGTGCTGGTGGAGCCGATCTTAAAGGCTTGGGCCTAATCGTAATCGAAAAGGCCGAAGCCGCGACCCAGGACGCTATAGGGGTAATTAAGACATTTAACACAGCAAAAACCAAAGGAATAGTTGAGACATGCGTTGAAACAAGCACGGACGCCATTGATAACCTAAAGCAATGCTCACAATTGTTGAAGAATTACAATGGAAAGGACAAAGTCCATATTCAAGATTTGGGGTCAGGGGCGTTGACCAACGCCGGAACATGTGATGATGAGTGGGGAAATAGTGAGCCACCTAAGGTGAAGGACGCCACCAAGAAAGCACAAGATGTCATCGATATTTTCCTTGTTATTGCTAATAAATTGTGAGTTTTTTTTTTTTTTTTTAATCCTGTTGGAAAAATAAGTAAGTGTTTGGGATCTTAGAGAAATGGATGTGTACTCGTGATACTACTTTTGAAGGGTTTAATTCTTTATGCTTATTGGGATATTACTTTTGAACATGTGAGATTGATTTCTATATATTGTTATGGTTGAATTTTTCTTATAAAATTTAAATCAATCTTAAGGAATATTGAGATTTTGTTGAACTTGTATGAACTCGAGTTCACCGTAAATTCAAATTTGTATAAAAAAAAACTGATTCAATTTGACAATAAAATGTATAAAAAATATTGATAAATTATATATTAATAATGGTCTTAAATTTAAAAGATATAAGAAAAATTAGTGAAAACATCTAT
Organism: Prunella vulgaris; assembly: GCA_026898435.1. Classification (NCBI taxonomy): domain Eukaryota; kingdom Viridiplantae; phylum Streptophyta; class Magnoliopsida; order Lamiales; family Lamiaceae; genus Prunella; species Prunella vulgaris. The sequence goes on from JAPKLY010000572.1 coordinate 122,282, forward strand.
ATAAACGAATTAAAAATAAAAAGAATTAGATTTTGATAAATTAAAAAATAATAATTGGAGATATATAACAATAAAATATATAAAAACTATAATTATTACTGTGCCAATGTGAACAAACATTTACCGACAAAAAAAAATTATTATGCCAGTGGAGTCCCTTAATGATGAAGGTTTAGATAGAGGAATAGACCTTAAAACAAAGTTTATATTAGAGCCTTCTTAGCACCTTGTGTATTGGATAAAAATTACAGTTATAGACTAGAGAGTTTACCGCTGCAAAATTTGAAAACTAAGCAATTAAAAACTCAACTTGTAGATATATTTTTCAGTGGTGTTCCTTACACTTTACAAAGTGTATTAAGAAACTTCTGTATACAGCAGAAATAGTGTAAGTATTAATAAAAAACAATATAAACAACTGAATATACAACTGAGTGACTAAGGAGTCTACAACTGTAAATTATGAGTTTGTGAGTTTTATGAAATGATTTCAAAACAATTATGCATGTAACAAATGTAAGAAGTAGCAAAATTTAAGAACAACAAGTAAATAAATAACAAGTAAGCAAAAACAACATTTTATAGTGGTTCAGCGACTATAATGTCCTTCTACATCACTGTTACACCACTTATGTACCAAATTCACTAAGATGATCACACAAATCTTTACAAGTGCTTCCCCCTAAGTACTAATTCTCACTCAGTTCACTATTCTAGGTTGAACACTATCTTATTCACTCAGAATACAATATTGATTCACTTAAAAAAATTTAACCTCACAAAGAAAAATTTACATTAAGTAGATAATAAAGTAAAAACAAAGTGAGGGATCAACAACAGAATGTGATTCTTTTCTATGTAAATCCTAACAAGCTAAACTATGAATCACACAGAAAATATCTCTCTCTTAAAGCTCTCAGAAAGTTTTTGCTAGTTGTATGTTTGCTCAGACCGATTGAATGGTTGTATGCTCGAGTTGTTGTTATTGTTCTTTCAGATTTCTTCTTCTATTTATAGATGAACATGTGTGACATATTTGCTGGGAAATTCAAAATTTTGAATATATTATGATTTTTTTATAAAAATTCTCAACTTAAATCATTAAAATTAAGGGTTTGAACCACAAATCATCCCATAACTTTTGGACAAACTAAATCTAGTCCCAAAATTAACTTTGTATCAAATTTAATCCTAATGTATCTGATATGGTCCAATTTTAGTCTACGACGTCAATTTGATGTGTAAAATTGATAATTCTTTTAGTAAGAATGTCGATGTGGAGACCATGCGTACTACTTAAAAACTTTTACAATTTTATTACACAATATATGTATGTTAAACAATCTCGAAAGAAACTAAAAATAAACTATAATTAGCACATATCTTAATATTATATAAAGACGAAGTTATGAAATCAACCAGAATGCTCGATTTCGAATTTCCTCTATTCTCATTCATTCTGGCATTAAGAATTAATCTCGACCTTATAATTTAAGTGTTTTAATCTTGACCGTACATTTTAATATTAATATATATATATATCTTATATAAATCTTAAAAATATATTCATATCATATCCTATATCTAACTTTTTAATCTCAACCGTTCATCTTAAGTTCTATACTTCTACAAATTTCAACTTCATAAACATTATTATTGTCATCTTTTAACCTTATTTCCTCGTGCGTCTCTTGCTTCTTCTTATTTATCTTCTAATGTTATTTTTTATCGTATTCTAATATTCAAATTGTTTACTTTTTTTTTGCAGGTTCATATTTCACATTTAATAATTCGGTGAAATAATATCTTTTTCTAAAGCTACACAACTTCCGTGGTTTTCTTTTGGAGGTAATGTTTAGTTGCTATAATTGCAGATCTATTTAATTTAAAATTTTGATGTTTGAATTGCAGATTTATTCTTGAGCATAATATTGTGAATGTGTTATCCATGTGCACATATTTTTTAATTACTTATGAATAATGTTACATCTAAATCCTTCTACCACTGACTCTTGATTTAGGGCATAAACACGTTTAGTTTTGAATCTTGATTTAGGGCATAATCACGTTTAGTTTTTATCCTCTTTCTCTATTTGTATATAGTTAAATTAATTTATTTGTATATATATCACGATTAGCTTCTTTATTTAGTTTAGTTTTGAATCATTATTTGTTTACAAGTGTTAATATGATAAAAACAAATAATTTTAAACATATGTACATTACGTTTTTAATCAAGAAGTGGGTATACATACGCGAACAATGTGTTATTTCAAATATATATATATATTTTAATAATAAACATACGGGAGCAATGCCTTATTTTTAATCATAATATCTTATGATATAAAGATATTAAGATATATGTTATCATTCATTATCTATTTATTTTGTATTATCAATATATCAGAGAAAATTTCATATAATTTAATTTTAAGTAAGATGATTTTATATATAATTTTATATAAGATGATTTTACATTTTAATCTTTATGTTATAAAAAGATGAAGTTATGAAATCAATCAGAATGTTCGATTAAATTCAAGAAATCAAGATTTATTGATTCACATCTTTATACAAATTTAGTTGATGTATACCCAAGCCTGTTTTAACATACGAACAATTGTATGTTACAATTTCGAGAGTAAAAAGTAAAAAAAGATTAAAAATTCTGTCTCGGCTGCAAAAAAACCAAAGAAGTATACAATAAATGTCGTTTACAAGAAATTTTTTCAATATTTTTAATTATCAATATTTATCTTATTCGAGAGTATTTATTTGTGAAATCATTAATATTTTAATATATAAATTGACTACATGTTTGTCTTTCATTTACAATTCTAATTTAATTGTGTTGTATAAATTGGTTATGAATTTAATATTAATTTTTATAAAACAAATTATCAACAAAATATAAAATTTACATAATATAATCTACATTAAAAAAATATATTTTTAGTAATCCCGCGTAATACGCGGGTTTACGTACTAGTATATATATATACTAGAAAGTATGCTTTTACTTTGTATAACTAAACTGAATCTTTGAGCTTTATCTGAAATAAATCTTTTATCACTGTGCTTTAGATAAATATGAATGTTATTTATTTATTGCAAACCGTTCATATAATAGTACAAGTTACACTATAGATAAATGTGGTGATCCCCGGATAACTCACAGCAAGATCACATTATCAGTTTCTTGTAATAAGTACTAAATTCACAACCTAGATGGAATTTGAACACCCCATTGGTAAACGGTTGATGTGTAGATCCCAGATTGGCTTATCTTGACCAAGGGATTGCACTAGTGCATGATGATGCATTGAAGAGGACCTACAGAGAGGAAATTCTTCCGTACTGATTTATGGGATGAAGAATTAGACCTCAGTGGTCGTTTATTTCTAAACCTCTGTCCCTTAAATAGGACTGTGTGTGATCCGTGAGTGGCACTTTAATTTATTATGGGTAGAGAGTCAATAAGACTCAATACTTTGCATCTTGGGTGACGCCATTGATAATATGACAGTTGCTAAGATTTAATACAGAGGAACGTGTGCTTGGAAAGTCTTGTTTGATTAGTCCCCTTGGTGGGCTCTAAACGTTCATCATACTAAATCTTGCAAGTGGAATTTGTTTCCGGTATGATGATAAAGAAGAGCTGTCCTTACTCCAAGGATAAGATGTTAAATTAATTAAAACGTTCAGTGACTTGATTAATTAACGGACAAGAGAATCTTAAACACGGGAAATAATGACCGGGAGCCATATGATTGTAATATGGGTTAAGATGGATAGTGCAACATTAATTCAATAGTGGAGTGAGATTAATGTTAATGGGTTGAATGACATTGGACTCAATGTTAGAATTCAAGGCCCATTGGGAGGTCCAATCTTAATTCTCCTAAAGGCCCCTCAAGTAGCCCAATTAAATGTCCAACAATGAATAAGGTGATTAAAATAAAAGAAATAATTTTTGGGCCCAACTTATCATGTTTTTTCGAAAATTATGTATAATATATTAGTGAGAGATTTTATGAAAAATAGATATGTGTCTTGTATACAAGAATATCTAATAAAATCAAGATCTCATGGAATTATATACATATTGTTTTTTTCAAAAATAATGAAGGAAGAAATATCAAGAATTGAATATTTAGTATTCAAGATTATCAAGATTAGAATATTTTATATTCATGATAATCAAGATTTGAAATATTAGATATTCAAGATATTCAAGATCTTGTATTCTCACTATAAATATGAGATGATACAAGACTTCATAAGACATTATCATAAGGAAGCAATTTTCGAAAATTGCAGCTTCTTTTGGGCAACAACTATTTTTTCTTTCCTTGTGTTGTGATTATTCGTGTGGCCTCCCACCGGGTGTACGAATAAGGACAAGGGAATACTTGAGAAGGCTTTTGGGTTAATCAAGAAAAGCATTTAAGTAGGACGCCTTTTGTCTCAGAAAGTGCCTTTCACCAAGGAATCGAAGGACGTCTTTTGTCTCAGAAACTGTCTTTTCTCCAGGAGGTATAATTCACTAAATCCCTTAGTTCCGCATGTTTAGGGCTTTATGTGATTATATTTGTTCATATGTTTTGCATGCAAAGCCTGTTGTTGGGTATACAATTATTTGATTTTATTATGTCTAAATCATGATATTAATTGTAAACTTAAATTTGTATTTAGCGTAAATCCCGAATAGATCCTCACCACATTGGACGATGCTACGAGGGTAGCGGCTGTCGCAGTGGGAGACGTGCACCTATTTTTTGAAGATAGAGTTTTAGTATTAAAGGATGTTCTTTATGTTCCCAGTTTTAGGAAGAATTTAATTTCGGTTTCTAAATTGTACGTTGATGGATACTCAGTTTCTTTTAATAATATGGTTGTTATTTTTCAAAACGATGAGTTCATCTGTTCGGGAACATTGGTGAATAATCTTTATACTATTAAAAGTGCACATCACACACAAAATGCTTCTTATAACACATCGACTGTTTCTAAGAAAAGAAAATTTTCTTCAACCGTGAACGAAACACTTCTATGACATCTAAGACTTGGTCATATTAATCTAAAGAGAATTCAAAGGTTGGTGGCGGATGGCTCGTTGGAGTCTCTCCATGTTGAGCCGTTTCCAACATGTGAATCTTGTTTAGAGGGAAAAATGACCAAGAGGGCTTTCGGGGCCAATGGGAATAGAGCTAATGAAGTGTTAGAAATCGTTCACACTGACGTATGTGGGCCAATGTCGGTTCAAGCTAGAGGAGGTTTTGAGTATTTCGTAACTTTTACGGATGATTACTCAAGATATGGGTATGTTTACCTTATGCGGCGCAAATCGGAAACCTTTGATAAATTCAATGAGTTCAAAGCCGAGGCCGAGAAACATAGGGGAAAGAGTATCAAGTTCCTACGATCGGATCGTGGGGGCGAATACCTTAGCAATTAATTTTTGACCTACTTGTCAAGTGAAGAGATTGTATCCCAATTGACCGCACCCGGTACCCCTCAACAAAATGGGGTTGCGGAACGAATAGAACTCTTTTAGAAATGATCAGAACCATGATGAGTTATTCAGAGTTACCCAAGTCATTTTGGGGCTATGCCTTGGAAACAGCGGCTCACATTCTAAACTTAGTTGCCATCCAAATCGGTTCCTAAAACTCCCAAAGAATTGTGGACTGGGCGTAAGCCTAGTTTGAGACACATAAGGATTTGGGGGTGTCCGGTATATGTGTTGGACAAGGAAGCCGGAAAATTGGATCCACGTTCGGAATTGAGGCTGTTTGTAGGATACCCCTAGAGGAACGAAAGGGGGTATATTTTATAGTCCCAAGGACCAAAGAATCGTAATTAGTACGCATTCTAAGTTCTTTGAAGAAGACTATGTGAACAATAGAAAGCCCAAAAGTGAGATTACCTTAGATGAAATAAGAGGGCCTAATCCTATACCAAGGGTACAAGTTGATGTACCACACAACCGGAGCCTCGTCGTAGTGGGAGGGTTGTGAGACAACCCGAGAGATTCATGTTCGTGGGAGAGTCTTCTGACTTGGTCCCCGGAGAAGATGAATTAGACCCATGGACATACGACGAAGCACTCCAAGACAAGGATGAGGATTCTTGGCAAACCGCAATGGAAGCCGAAATTGGTTCTATGGATAAAAATGAGGTGTGGGAGCTTGTTGAGCCACCCAATGGGGTAAAACCCATTGGATGTAAGTGGGTCTACAAGAGAAAAAGAGGATTAGACGGGAAAGTTGAGACCTTCAAAGCTAGACTTGTGGCGAAAGGATATACTCAGAAAGAAGGGATCGATTATGAGGAAACCTTTTCGCCGGTAGCCATGCTCAAGTCTATCCGTATTCTCTTGGCGATAGCTGCACATCTTGATTTTGAGATCTGGCAAATGGATGTCAAGACAGCTTTCCTAAATGGAAGTCTTGAAGAAGAAATCTATATGCGCTAACCCGAATGCTTTATTGAAAAAGGCCAAGAGCACCTTGTATGCAAGCTTAAAAGGTCTATCTACGGACTTAAGCAAGCATCGCGAGCTTGGAATCAATGTTTTGATCAAGTAATAAAATCTTACGATTTTGATCAAAATGAATTTGAGAGTTGTGTGTACAAGAAGTGTGTCGGAACTGCCGTGGTATTCTTGATACTATACATAGATGACATTTTGCTCATTGGAAACAATGTGGTGGTGTTGTCAGACGTGAGGGTATGGTTGTCAAATCAGTTTGATATGAAGGACTTAGGGGAAGCCGGTCATGTCTTAGGGATCAAGATTACTCGAGATCGCAAGAAAAGAATGATCAGCTTATCGCAAGCTTCATACATAGACACTGTTTTGAAACGGTTTAGCATGCAGAATTCCAAGAAAGGTTTTATACCTTTTAGACATGGAATTCATCTATCGAAAGAGATGTGTCCGAAGACACAAGACGAGATAGATTGCATGAAAGGCATCCCATATGCTTCGGCAGTTGGAAGCCTCATGTATGCTATGCTATGTACGAGACCGGATATCTGCTTTGCCGTAGGCATGGTAGCACGATATCAAAGTAATCCCGGGAAAGAGCATTGGACGGCTGTTAAAAACATTCTGAAATATCTCAAGCGAACTCGAGATAGAATGTTGGTTTATCAGTCAGATAGTCTAATCCCCGTCGGTTACACGGACTCGGATTTCCAATCAGACTTAGATTCCAGAAAGTCTACCTCGGGTAGTGTGTTCTGTCTGGGAGGTGCAGCCGTGACATGGAGAAGCGTTAAGCAGAAATGCATCGCTGATTCTACCATGGAAGCCGAGTATGTAGCTGCTTGTGAAGCAGCGAAAGAGGCGGTTTGCCTCAAGAACTTCTTAGTGGACTTGGATGTAGTTCTGGATTTGCCCGACATCATCACGGTCTATTGTGACAATGCCGGAGCAGTTGCAAATTCAAGGGAACCAAGAGCCCACAAAGCCAGCAAACACATTGAAAGGAAGTACCATCTTATACGAGAAATCATTAAGAGAGGAGACATAGAAGTGGCAAAGATCGCAACGGAAGACAACCTAGCTGATCCTTTCACAAAGGGTCTGCCTCTGTCAACATTCGAGAGACATGTGGAAGGAATGGGAGTCAAGTGTGTTGCCAATCTACTTTGAGTATAAGTGGGAGAGATTATTAGGAGATGTGTAGTACATAGATATGATGTAGTATACTTAAAAGAAGAATTTGAGTATAAGTGGGAGATTGTTAGGGTTATACTAGAAAGTATGCTTTTACTTTGTATAACTAAACTGAATCTTTGAGCTTTATCTGAAATAAATCTTTTATCACTGTGCTTTAGATAAATATGAATGTTATTTATTTATTGCAAACCGTTCATATAATATTACAAGTTACACTATAGATAAATGTGGTGATCCCCAGATAACTCACAACAAGATCACATTATCAGTTTCTTGTAACAAGTACTAAATTCACAACCTAGATGGGATTTGAACACCCCATTGGTAAACGGTTGATGTGTAGATCCCAGATTGGCTTATCTTGACCAAGGGATTGCACTAGTACATGATGATGCATTGAAGAGGACCTACAGAGAGGTAATTCTTTCGTACTGATTTATGGGATGAAGAATTAGACCTCAGTGGTCGTTTATTTCTAAACCTTTGTCCCTTAAATAGGACTGTGTGTGATCCGTGAGTGGCACTTTAATTTGTTATGGGTAGAGAGTCAATAAGACTCAATACTTTGCATCTTGGGTGACGCCATTGATAACATGACAGTTGCTAAGATTTAATACAGAGGAACGTGTGCTTGAAAAGTCTTGTTTGATTAGTCCCCTTGGTGGGCTCTAAACGTTCGTCATACTAAATCTTGCAAGTGGACTTTGTTTCAGGTATGATGATAAAGAAGAGTTGTCCTTACTCCAAGGATAAGATGTTAAATTAATTAAAGCGTTCAGTGGCTTGATTAATTAACGGACAAGAGAATCTTAAACAAGGAAAATAATGATCGGGAGCCATATGATTGTAATATGGGTTAAGATGGATAGTGCAACATTAATCCTATAGTGGAGTGAGATTAATGTTAATGGGTTGAATGACATTGGGCTCAATGTTAGAATTCAAGGCCCATTGGGAGGTCCAATCTTAATTCTCCCTCAAGTAGCCCAATTAAATGTCCAACAATGAATAAGGTGATTAAAATAAAAGAAATAATTTTTGGACCCAACTTATCATGTTTTTTTCGAAAATTATGTATAATATATTAGTGAGAGATTTTATGAAAAATAGGTATGTATCTTGTATACAAGAATATCTAATAAAATCAAGATCTCATGGAATTATATACATATTGTTTTTACCGAAAATAATGAAGGAAGAAATATCAAGAATTGAATATTTAGTATTCAAGATTATCAAGATTAGAATATTTTATATTCATGATAATCAAGATTTGAAATATTAGATATTCAAGATATTCAAGATCTTGTATTCTCACTATAAATATGAGATGATACAAGACTTCATAAGACATTATCATAAGGAAGTAATTTTCGAAAATTGCAGCTTCTTTTGGGCAACAAATATTTTTTCTTTCCTTGTGTTGTGATTATTCGTGTGACCTCCCACCGGGTGTACGAATAAGGACAAGGGAATACTTGAGAAGACTTTTGGGTTAATCAAGAAAAGCATTTAAGTAGGATGCCTTTTATCTCAGAAAGTGTCTTTCACCAAGGAAACAAATGACGCATTTTGTCTCAGAAACTGCCTTTTCTCCTGGAGGTATAATTCACTAAATCCCTTAGTTTCACATGTTTAGGACTTTATGTGATTATATTTGTTCATATGTTTTGCATGCAAAGCCCGTTGTTGGGTATACAATTATTTGATTTTATTATGTCTAAATCATGATATTAATTGTAAATTTAAATTTGTATTTAGCATAAATTCCGAATAGATCCGCGTTAATTTCTCAACATATGGACATTGCAATATTAGCATAATTTTCATAATTCATCAATTTTGATCTTCAAAATGATATTATTTCACTTATTATTGGCGAGTTGGGGACCTTATAAAAGAAATTTGCATTAAATATAATAAAAATTAATTTTAAGTTTAAATCTATATTTATAATTTTAACTCTTACAATTAATAAAATCAATTAAACTCAATTACATTATTAAATCAAAATTTCATGTGAAACTATTAGTTTCTGTCTTACCCATTTTAAAACCATGTTTGACTTCTTACAATTTCCAGTTATACTTTTTGATTATAATTAAAAAAAAATACTAATTTCACATCATTAAATGAAATAATTATAAATATAATCATAACAGACTGAGAGTATATATATTGATCCATTGCTAATTTATAGAATTAGCGAAAGATTTGTGACGGATGTAGGCTTAGTGATCATTATTTAGGGTAGGTTTGTTTTGGGATTAGGGGGTAGTGGGAAGTCATGACTTTGAAATTCTGAGATGTGGAAACCTTGATGAATAATAAAAGTGTGTGTTTGTTTTGGGATTTTAGTAGGGTAGGATGTTACTTTATGTCAAATCAAATTGTGATAATGATTGATTTTATATGTATAATAATAGGTATAATATATATTTTATATATGAGTGTTGTATTAGAAAGAATAATAATAGGTTTAATAGGTATTTTTAGGTGTGGATTGAGTTTAGGATGTGAAATCCGGATGTTACATCCCAAACTCGTGTAGAGACGTTATCGCAAAGTCTTACGTTCATCCGTACTAGTCCCAAAACAAACATACTTTAAAGATTAACGATGGGATGACCGTTGCACATTACCATTAATTAATATGAAATTCACCATATACAAAAAATAATAAAAAAACATATTTATTTTTATAAAAATACATCAGGGGAGGAACCACACTATGTGTAGGAGGGGCCCTGACCCCCTCATCCTTCCCAATTTTTCTTCAAAGTATATTACTCAACAATGCCATGTATAGTACAAACTATATAAGAAATGTAATTACTTATAATTTAATAAGTTTTACTTGGGTTTTGTATATTTCTTTAGTGAATATTAATTTTTAAAATTTGCAAAGTGTCAAATATACTATCCTTGTTAGTAATTCAATTTAAATTTTGTATTATATAAAATTTGAATTATATTTATTTTACAATATAACTTATTATTAAAGTACTTCCTATAAATTATTTGCTAGGTCTTTGGAGTTATTTTTTCTTCTTACTATATATTCTCCTGCGGGTTCAACTCTTTCCACTCAACTTTTAGATTTTACCTATTTTCAATTTATTTGAGTATCATACTACTTTTTCTAATATTTCAAAATATATACTGAAAATTAAATTATTAAAGGAAATTAATATAAATTCATGTGCATATGGTGTTTTTTTTAACAACATTAATTGTTTTATTAAAAAAGATATTAATTTGTTAGTATGAATTGTTTCATCGAAAAATACTAGATATTTTATTATAAACTGACAATTATAAATGTGATGGACAACAAAATTATTTTATAAAAGACCAACTTGTTTAAATATAAAAGAGAGATTTTGAGATTAAAAAAGTACAAATGTAATGATGCTTATTGATATACAGATTATTAATATATATTTATACATATTTTTAGTTGCGGAAATAAATTTTTATAATAATATACTCGATATAATATTAATTCATATTTAAATTTTGGCCCCCCTCTCGATTCAATTCTGTTTCCGCCCCTGAAATACATATTGTCCTTATAGTTACTTTAAAAGTACAAAATATTAATTTTTTAAAGATTAGTAATACACATTTTGCCTTGGAATAATACATATTTATCAATATATATAGAAACACAGTCTAAGAGCGAATTTTTTAAAATAAGCTAGCACAAAATTTTCTAGAAAATTTTATATGACCCAACTTGACCAGGTTAGGATCCGCAAATTTTGATCTAAAATGACCCATGATCCGCGAAGTTTAATATTTTTTATTTTAAATATATTTTACATATAAAATATTTCACATAAAAGTGCCTCTAAAAAATATTAAAATACAAAATGAAACATAAATTTTGGTGGAATATAAGAAATTATATCACGATATATCTACATGCCACATATTAAATGTAATAAAATTCAAATACTAAAATGGATAGATGACATTGATTTATTTTATCCCTTCGCAAATTTATCTTTTTCTCGCTCTTTCCTTAATTGATTCAGAGTAGATGTCAAATTATATATATATATATATATATATATATATATTTCCCTATATTATACAAATTCTTTACAAAGAATTCATTAATATAAATTGAGAATATATAATTACCATTAATATTCACTCTCACAAATACTAACATTCACAATTCGCCCCACCCCAAAAAGGAAAAAAATTAAAAACTTCCCTTAAAAATAATCAATGAATAAAGACGATAAAGTTTTGTATAAAAATAATTCATGATGAACTTATCATGGACCTTAAAATATCAAATATTTGATCAGGTATATCAAATTTTTTATCAAAAGTATAAAATATCTGTGTTAATATTATGTTAAAATTCTCATAAATTTTATTTACCAAATTTTTTTATAATCGTGATGAATATTTTGATTCACTTGACCAAACATTTGATACTCTAAAACAATTTCTTGATAAACTTATTATGAACCATTAATTTCATATAAAGCCTACTCAATAAAAAATAATACTCCTTCTGTCTATCAAATTACTTCCCACTTTTCTTTTTTATTTGCCCACAAAACTTTTTCCTATTTTCTTATTTGGAAACAACCCACACTTACAATAAAATTTTGGGCCCCATAATACTATTATTTTTTCCTTACTTTATCTATCATTTCAATATAACTATTTTTTATTAAATCTCGTGCTCACAATAAATAAACAAAATCTCCAACAAAATTCTTTTAGTTTCTAAAATTGACATTATTAGAGAAAAAAAGCCTTTCTGTTGAGTAATCAATAAATATAAATGAAATTTTTTTTGTATGAGATCATTTTATGGCATAAGATTGGTAAAAAAAAAATGATGCTAGGTTTATATTAAAATGCAACAATATTTAAAAAAAAAAAAAATTACTTTTAATAAAAATATTATATTTTTTGTAAATTTTATCACATTTTAAGGGTAATAATCTTTTAATATTTTAAGGATAATAATTTTTTAATAATAAATAACACATTTGATAATAATCTCGACGGTGTTACCGAAGAATTTATGTACGATCTATTCAATAATGACAGCAACTATAAAATCTCCATAGAACTCCACAAACCTTCTCAATAAATCTTCGTCATCATAAACTCATCACCTAGCTAGTTTCCATTCAAAAAAGTTTAATCCAAAATACACCAAAAAGAAAGAGAAAAATGACATCCCTCTACCTATTGGCCTCACTCTCATTGGCTTTCTTATGCCTTTGCCAAGCTGATTTGATATCAGACGTTTGCTCTAAAGCACCCAATCCCGCTGTTTGCACCCAATTCCTGACGTCGGACCCACGTTCTCGTGGAGCCGATCTTAAAGGCTTGGCCCAGATCGCAATCGAAAAGGCCGAAGTCTTAAACCAGGCGCTATAGGGGTAATTAAGACATTTAGCACGACAAAAACAAAAGAAATAGTAGAGACATGTGTTGAATCAAGCAGCGACGCCATTGATAACCTGAAGCAATGCTCCCAATTGTTGAAGAATTACAGAGGAGACAAAAGTGATCTTCAGAGTCTAGCGGATGGGGCGTTTGCTGACGCCGGAACATGCGACGAGGAGTGGGGGGGGGGAGATGATGAGCCACCTAAGGTGAAGGTGGCCACACGAACAGCAAAGGATATCATCGCCATTTTAATTACTTCTTATTATTAGCAAATTCTGAGGTGTATTTTTTATTTTATTTTATATATTCTATCCTATTGGAAAAATAATAAAATATGATGTGTACTCGACGTGACACTACCAAGGATTTAAGATAAAATATTATATAAATTATTTTTACGATATAATTCACTTTGTGATATATATGATTTATATTCATGAAATTATTTATTTTTCTTGTTAAAGAATATCAAGATTTTACAGAGTTACATTTTTTTTGAAAATTATTATTTTACACGGACATATAAAATATTTTTCACGGATTATATAAAATATTTTTACATGAAGATGTAAATTATTTTGTATACAAACATATTTTCTAGGAATTTCTATTTCGCAGTCAATTATACTGTTTCACAAACATGTGAAAATGAGATAGATTCACACTTCCAATTACAACCCATTTCCAGTAAACATGTAAATCCATTTCCAGTTTTCAACCCATTTCCAATTTACAATATCATTAAAAAAAAAAAAAAGTTTTAGGGACTGACTTAACGACCGCCAGCTAAACAGGTTTAGCGACCGAAAAAGTGAGTCATTAGAACAGCAGTAGCTAATATTTAACGACCCCCTTTTGTGACGGTCCCTAATTAGTGACCGCCATGACGGTCGCTAATTGGTCGCTAAAATGACTGGATCTTGACCCGTTCTGGAATAATTAGCGACCGCTAACTATATGAATACCGACCGCTATTGGAGGTCGCAAATTATAATTTATAATTTTTATATAATTTATTTTTTATAATTAGCGAGTCAGCGTGGTCGCTAAATATATAATTACCGACCGTCTCGCTATATGTTAAAAATAAATAAGTATTTTATATACTAATAAATGTTGTGAAAATTTTTTTTGGGGCCAAGCTGGGCACTTTATATTTGAGCCTTATTTGGCCCAAAATTAATTTAGCAAATATCGCACGCCTGAGCGAACATGCGACCTTTGGGCGACTCAAAGGTGACGTGTTTCACTCAGGCACTTGTCGTTATTGTTCATTTTCAAACCATTAATTATATATAACTTAAATTGTGTCACGTTTTTTTTAAATGCTTCTAATTAATTGCTTATTGTTTGTAATTTGTTTATATATATATATATATATATATATATATATATATATATTTCAATAAATATTATAATGTTATAAATTTATTATTTAACATTACTAAAATTTATTAATTTGTTCTTTTTTTTTTGCAATTAATTGTATTTAACTTCAAATTGAGTCACATTTTTTTTAATTCATCAAAATAATTTCTTTTTGGTTTCTAATTTGTTTATTATAATATTTTTCAATAAATATTTATAATTTTCTAAATTAATTATTTGACATTACTAAAATTTATTAATTTGTTCTTTTTTTTTTTGCAATTAATTGTATTTAACTTCAAATTGAGTCACATTTTTTTTTTTCAAATTCATCAAAATAATTTCTTTTTGGTTTCTAATTTGTTTATTATAATATTTTTCAATAAATATTTATAATGTTCTAAATTAATTATTTGACATTACTAAAATTTATTAATTTGTTCATTTTTTTTTTGCAATTAATTGTATTAAACTTCAAATTGAGTCAATTTTTTTTTTTTCAAATTCATCAAACTAATTTCTTTTTGGTTTCTAATTTGTTTATTATAATAATTTTCAATAAATATTTATAATGTTCTAAATTAATTATTTGACATTACTAAATTTTTTTAATTAGTTTGTTTTTATATAATAATTGTATATAATTCCAAATTGAGTACCTTTTTTTTTCAAATTGATCAAATTTATATCAAAAAAAAAATATCGGTGATGCGGCCGTAGGTGGACTGTCCAGACTCGTCACATGGGTGACCAAAATTCAGTCTTTCGAAATGGGAGGGCTTCCGTCCGTACTCCTTCTCCTATAAAAAAAAATTAATTAAATTAAATCAAATTAAATAAATAAATTTAAATGTGAGTATATTAGAAAATTAAATACTTACAAAAGTGATACTATGCTCGTAAATGGTCTGGGAGCCTGCTCAATGCTTGGCTACGCCTTACCTGGTGGGGTCGCTCATCCGATTTTGTCGGGCTATCTCGGCCCTCTCAGCATTCTTTGGATCCGGCCAGTAATTGACTAATCTTTCCCAGATATTGCGACCCTCTTCGTCTGTCCCCATATTCTGAATGATCCCCTCATCCTTCCACTTCCTCTTCATGGCGGGGACCAAGTCGTTCATGCGCAGCTGCGCTTTTCCGTTGAAGAGAGTGTGCACCGCTTTTTCGTGTCGCGGTTCCCAAACGCAGAGCTTCTGCAATAAAATTCATAATAAATATATAAATTAAATTTCATAATAATTTAAATATTAATAAAATTAATATTATTTAAAAATATACCTTATACTCCTCCAAAAA
The DNA here is from genome assembly GCA_026898435.1 of Prunella vulgaris. NCBI lineage: Eukaryota > Viridiplantae > Streptophyta > Magnoliopsida > Lamiales > Lamiaceae > Prunella > Prunella vulgaris. Next base: position 138,069 of record JAPKLY010000572.1, read on the forward strand.
TGACATTTTCTTTTCAGTGGAAATATTAGACCACGAACTCACTACATAAGGTCATACCACACTTTTCAGTGCATTCGTGACCAAGCCGGAAGCCTTATGGCTCGGAAGCAAGCTGCACATATAATTAGGTATTAATATTAAGAGTGATTTATATAGGTTCAAAAAAGTTACTATATTTACAAATAGGTTCACAATATTTGCACAGAAGCATGTTTTTTTTCTGCACAGAAGTATGTTTTTTTTCTGCACAGAAGCAAATTTTTTTCTGCACAGCACCTATTTGTAAATATAGTGGCTTTTTTGAACCTATATGTAAATCACCCTAATATGAAATGTAACTATCATAAAATTAAGAAAGTAGTTATAATTAAAAAAATTATAATTCAAAAACTTACGTTCCATCATACGGCTGAACCTGGAGTCGGTTATCTTGTAAAGGATGATGTCGGGATGAAGAAGCTCCGGCACTAGAAGAGGATCCCGCAGCAAAGTGAGGAGATATCGGGATATGAAACTGCTCAATCCGTACCTCAGATAAAGGCAGGACCGTACGTCCCCCCCTCCATCTTCCTCTCCCCCTCTATCCTCCCTCTCCCTGCTCACTTTGATCTTGATTCATCTATTATCAACAGTAAAATGAATAAATCACCAATTAATCTATTCATCTAATATAAACAATTCATCAAGACATCTAATATAAACAAATCATCAATTAATCTAATATAAACAATTCATCAATCCATCCAATTCATCTAATATAAACAATTCATCAATTCGTCTAATATAAACAATTCATCAATTTGATCTTGATTCATCTATTATCAACAGTACAAAGGAATAAATAAATCACCAATTAATCAATTCATCTAATATAAACAATTCATCAAGACATCTAATATAAAAAAAAATCATCAATTCATCAATTCATCTAATATAAACAATTCATCAATTCATCTAATATAAACAATCATCAATCCATCCAATTCATCTAATATAAACAATTCATCAATCCGTCTAATTCATCTAATATAAACAATTCATCTAAATCCATCAATTCATCAAAATAATATATTCATAGATCAATATACTCATATAAACAAAATAATATCAACAATTTATCTAAATATCCTACTCAATAATCTAAATATATTAAATAATCTAAATAATATCAACATACTTGGAAGCAAGCTGCATAAATAATTAGGTATTAATATTAAGGGTGATTTACATATAGGTTCAAAAAAGTCTCTATATTTACAAATAGGTTCACAATATTTGCACAGACGCATATTTTTTTCTGCACAACACCTATTTGTAAATATAGTGACTTTTTTGAACCTATATGTAAATCACCCTAATATTAAATGTAACTCTCATAAAATTAAGAAAGTAGTTATAATTAAAAAAAAAAAATTCCAAAACTTACATTCCATCAGACGGCTGAACCTGGAGTCGGTTATCTTGTAAAAGATGATGTCGGGATGAAGAAGCTCCGACACTAGAAGAGGATCCCATAGCAAAGTGAGGAGATATCGGGATATGAAATTGCTCAATCCGTACCTCAGGTAAAGGTAGGACCGTATGTTCCTCTCCCCCTCTGTCCTCCCTCTCCCTGCACACTTTGATCTTGATTCATCTATTATCAACAGTACAAAGGAATAAATAAATCACCAATTAATCAATTCATCTAATATAAACAATTCATCAAGACATCTAATATAAACAAATCATCAATTCATCTAATATAAACAAGGGAAAAATACAATATGGTTCAACAAATTGATAAAAATTACATATTGGTCCCGCGCAAAAAAAAAAAAAAAAAACGTTTTCTTGCAAAAAAAACATACTACCGTGCAAATTTTTTGAACCAATTGATAAATATAGTAATTATTTTGAACCAATATGTAAGTGATCCTATAAACAATTCATCAATCCATCCAATTCATCTAATATAAACAATTCATCTAAACAATATATTCATAAATCAATATACTCATATAAACAAAATAATATCAACAATTCATCTAAACATCCTACTCAATAATATCAACATACTCAATAATCTAAATAATCTAAATATACTCAATAATCTAAATAATATCAACGGCTGTTCGAAGTCGAAGCTCCACCAGGGAGGAAGACGACTTCCGCAACGCCTCTGCAAAATAGCTGACGTCGTCCAATTGCGCAATCTGACGGCCCAAATGTGAAGGCGGCCCAATCTGAATTAATTTTGAGAAAGCAAGTGGGCCATTAATTTTCTGGCCCATTAAATTGATTAGCATTTGTCCCATTGACATTTTAATTGAAAAAGGAGAAGCGTACAAAGAAAGAAAGAAAAAACACTGCTAGCAAAAAGTGAGAGTTGTGTTAGTATAGATGAGTGCATCATTGAGCGGTATGAGAAATTAATTGCTTTCATTAAGTACTTAGAACATTCAGAGAGACTAAAGGCTTTAGAATATTCCTAATCTAACATTGAATTAATTGAAAGACAATTTGTTAATTTAGTGAGATTTTAGACTTAGCCTATGAAACAATGAATCGATTGCCTGATATAAATTGAATTAGGTTCGAGGAATACATAATTGAAATATCCATGGAAATTGGTTTTATTTGGTGCTTAAATTTTATTTTTATTTAGCTTAAAATCTGAAAAATGTGCGTTAGTCGCATGCTAATTTTTAGGGTCTCTTTGCACTATATTACTTCCCTCGAGTTCGATATTTCATAATTTGGTCAACTTCGTACTAAATTGATCTTATACACTTATAGGTTGAGTAAATTGTGTGAACACAAATTCTCAATCAGAACATATCTCACGATTTAATTTAATAAAAAAAATTAAGAATAAACTTTAAAAAATTGAAAAATAATAATAGGCCGAAATAGGCATTTTTTTTGCGGGCTTTAAATTTAGGATCCTATCTTTTAAGTTGTGTCAAAATAAGCCGAATTCGGGTTGAAATTAAAAATTACGGGCTAATGCCCACATGTCTCTCATGTGATTTGCTTTAGTTGGGCCCGACTCGTATGTGGCGTCCATATAGAGATGTTAAATGGGCCGCGGGCTGGCGGATCGGCCCGTTTAACCCTGGTTTTTACAGGGTTAGGTCCGAGCATATGGCGGCCCGTATAAAACTGGGCCTTTTTGGCCCGGACCGGTTAGCCCGCGGGCTAAACGGGCTAGCCCGCCGGTTAACCGGGCTGGCCCGGTAGCCAGGTTTTTTTTAATTAAATTAAATAATTAATATATATAATATAAGTTAATTAAATTGGAAAGTGATTGTGGGCTATGGAGGTGTGGGCCGTGGGCCTGTGTACAGTGGCTGTGGGCTGACCTGATTTCTCCTCACTAATTGTAAACTTTATTAATTATATTTTTATTAATTATTAATTACTAATTTATTATTAACTAATAACTTAACTACAGATTAAAATAGAAAATAAGTAAATAAGTTAGATCTCAATTAATTCAAAACTTTTAGGGATGTGTGAACTTTAGTTATTAAATCATTAGTTCTATTTTATATTAAATTTTAAATTTGTAAAAAAAAAATTACCCCGAGGCCGTTAGTGACCAGTTTAGCCCGCGGACCGCTAGGGTTAGGGTTAAGTTCGAGCATATTGCGGCACGTTAAGGATGAACCGCTAAGGACTGGGACCGTTTAGGCCCGGAGCCCTGTAGGGCTGGCCCTGTAGGGTTAGGGCCAGCCCGTTTAACATCTGTACGTCCACATAACATTCATGTCACATTATTTTATAAAATTTAAGAAGAAATATTTTTTAGAATAGAAGAAACAGAAACAGAATTGAAAAAGGATGCAATTAATAAATTTTGCATAACAGTCCTCCTGATTTATCGTCTAAACCTTAAACCTAATCGGTAAATCAAAAGTGAAATTTTTATAAACCCTAATTCAAAATTTTCTGCAAATCGAAGTACCGGGGTGCTTGTTTCAAAATTTTCAATGATAATGAGAATGAACTTTCATTTTCTTTCTTTACCCTTACATATGTTGAATGAGAGTTTATGTTCATGATCATGATTACATTATTAATATTGTGCTCTAATTTTGGAAAAGTTGACAAAAAATGAATATTGTCGATTGTGGTACGGGGAATTGATTGAGGATGATGATTATAAGGTGAGATGGAGGTAATTAAATAGTGGTAATGATTACCTTATTTAGGAGAAAAAATAATGATATGTACCTCATTTATTTTCATTACATATAATAATTACCATATGTATATCTCATTCCCATTAAAAAAAAATTTTACCAAGCGCTCCCTAAGTATTCTAGAAACCACAAATATTCTGCTCACTATTGAACCAGTGTATAATCTGCCTTGAAGCCAAAATATTAGCAAGTTAAATTAGGAGCAGAAGTATCCAACAAATAAAAAAAAAAGGAAAAAAAAATCAGCAACCAAAGAAACAACAGCCAAAATATTAATAAAACTAAAACAGAGTAAACCAAAAAATCAGCACTAAAAATACATGAAATGAAACTAACGAACATTAAAAACTATCAACAAGCCAGTATAAGATTAAAAATGCAAAAAACACAATATTCCAGCCAAATCAGTCAAAATTCTAGCAAATCACTGTTTCCCTTTTCGTGATTAATTGCACAGACTGCATGTATATATATATATATATATATATATATATTGTTATGGTATCACTAGATGTAAATAAAAATCTAAGGATGGTTCCTCATTTGTATGTATACATATCTGTATATATATTATAAAATAGTTAATAGAACAAAATTCTTTAATTCATTTTAATGGTAGTGCCCAAGGTTCCAAATTTTATATAGAATATATCTGTTGCGCACCGTATAACTTCAATTCATTTTAAAAAATTATAAAAAATATTACAAAACAATTTCACGCATATTATTAGTAAAAAATACATATATATATATATATGACTGAAGTTTTTTATAATTATATATACATGTATATAATTTAATTTGTTATAATTAAATAATTCCTAAAATTTCTTCTGGCATAGTCTACTCGCCTTTCCTAGTCTCTCGAAATTTGCACACGTTCGATATCAAATTAAATCTCTTCGTTCCCATAATGAGGTTCATTCCCATCAATTTTCAGTTAAATTTTAAATACTTCAGTATGGGTCATAGAACACAATACGTGGAGATAATGTGAAATTAAGACCACTAATAATGTTCATTCCCAACAATTTCAAATAATTCCCTAGCATTTTCGGGTAGAATGCCAAATTGTAATATTTCAAAATGGCTAAAAAACATCTTTTTGGACCAACGTGAATAAAATACAATGTAGCTACATAACGAATTATTATTTTGTTTAATTTCTTCTAATGGGATAATTTTGTTAGAAGTGTGACTATCATTTTTCTTATTAAATTAATATTATTAATTTTTATTAAAATTTTATTACTTTTAAAAATGATAACTTCTTATTAGTAAGTGACATATTTAATATATATTTTAGAACCCTAAAAACAGTTTCTAAAACAGTTTTTTTTTTTAAAAGCTCCTCCACACAATTTAAAAAAAAAACCATATTTTAAAAATTATCTTGTAGAGCTTTAAAACCAGCACTATGTTGGTCTCAGGTAAGTTGTTTTGGTGCAAAAAAACATGTACATTTTATAGTAAAATATTTTTATAAATAGTAAAATTTTGTAAAAAATTATTCATCATAAATTTATTATAATCAAGTTTCAAATTATCATTTGATCAAATGCATGTATAAAAATATTAAAAAAAAAAGGGGTTAATGCCCCATCTCAGCATGGTTCCAAATTTTTTATAATTATATATATATGTATGTATATAATTTAATTTGTTATAATAATTAAATAATTCCTTAATTTTCATCTGGCACATTCTACAAGTCTTTCCTATGAATTCTCACGGTCTCTCCAAACTTGCACACGTTCAATATCAAATTGAGTCTCTTCATAATCCAATTAAGCATCAAAATTAGTACACAACCACCGTCAATATCTCAAAACTCAACATTATTTATCATTCAATATCTCAAAACTCCAAACGTTATTTATAATTCTGCATTACGATAGAAAAAAATATATGTATCAAGCTCACAAACTATTGGCAATAGTAAGTACAATGCTAATGACATCCGTAGCCTTTTTGGTTGCGGCCTTCACCTGAGGCGGCTCACTCGACCCGAACTCATCATCGCACGTTCCGACATTCGTCTGCGCCCCCGACCCTTGATTAAGAATATCAGCTTTGCTCCCCGTTTTGAAATCAATGCTCTTTAGGGCGTCAATGGCGTCCGTGGTTGTCTCAATACATACATCGATTATTTGTTTGTTTTTGGCGTTGCTGTTTGACTTATATACCCCTATAGCGTCCTGGGCTAAAGTCACGCTCTTTCCGACCGCGATCTGACCCAAACCTTTAAGATCGGCTCCACCAGAACGGGAATCCGACCTTAGGGTTTGGGTGCATAGAGAGGGATTGACTGCTTTGGAGCAAACATCGGATATCAAATCAGCTTGGCACATGCAAACGAAAGCCAATGAGAGTGAGGCCAATAGAAAAAAGGATGCCATTTTCTTTGATGTATTTTTTGGATTAATATTTCTTGGTATTTATATAGTTGGCCATGAGACGCATACATGGTAAGTGGTATAATATAACTGATTTTATGCAATCAGTTGATTTTTTTTTACCTCCCTTTTATGTATGTAGTTAATTGATTTTTTTTTTAATCAAAGTAACTCTCTGTCAAAATAAAGATCGAAAATTTTTGGACTGACAAAATAAAAATAGTAGTAATTTTTCACATTAACTCGTATCACTGTTACGTGTAATCACTATTCCTGTTATTCATATATACTATTACTGTTATAAAAATATACTTAATTTTTTTAATGGTGAGAGTGTATATGCAAAACAATGTTAGTGAATATATACATAACAAATTATAGTGTATATGCAAAACAATGTTAGTGAATATATACGTAACAGTGATAGTGTATATATACAAATGATCATAGTGATAATTGATAAACTCGAGTTCATTGTGAACTCGGGATCATACAAGTTTTTATCTTTTTTCAGATTGATAATCTAAGGATCATAACTTTTAAAACTTGCAAAATTCAATTTGAGTTCAAATTAATTGGCATGATTTTTTAGTCCGAATTCTAGCTAAAATCTGGCTAAAAGTCAAACTAATTGTTGATTTTGACTGATTTATCTCTTGTTATATTTTAAAGATACAGTTCTTATTTTGCTTATTCAAAAAATTATAATCCTTATTTTTCAATCCATTAAATTATATAACCTAAAAAATAATTTTTCCTAAGAATGTACAAATTTCATGATAAAATAACTGCTTTAAGACAAAATGTCTTTATATTATATCTAAAAATCACCTCGCGTTTTGCACAAGCTTAAATAATTTTTTACATTCATTAAATTTAAAATATATGATTAATTTATCATAAATATTGAAATCAAATAATTACAATTAATGTCAATTAAATGAAATTAAAAAAAATCAGTATTTCTAAAGATCATTTGAATTCTAAGAAAATTCTATCAACATAAATTAAGTAATTATTTCCATAATTGATTGTAATGCCGCAATATATTTTCTTTTTCGGTAAATCCCGTTTTTTTTTTTGTAGTGAATTATTACAATGAATGCAATTAATTGGTTTTTTTAATCTAAGTAATTTTATATAAACATGCTCAGATTTCAAAATAAAATATATCGTCGCATGAGCTGCTTTAAATCAAATTGTGTTTAACTATATTATACTAGAAAGTCACTCGCATGTTACACAAGCTTAAAGAATATTTTATGTTAATTTAATTTTAAATTTATCATAAAATATGAAAAAGAAAAACCACATTCTAGTCCTAAAATTTGAGCCCAAAAACAATTTAGTCTTACAATTAAGAAAGAATACAACAATTTAGACTTACAAAGAACAATCCTACAACTATAAAGAGCCGTTGAGAGACAAATAAGGGTTAAGAGAGAATCAACCTAGAAGACCTTAAAATTAAAGTTTTACTTAGTGAAGCATTAATCTTCACTCACTAGTGAGTAATTAAGGATGTTTACTGAAGAACTCTGAAAAACTAATGAAAATTAACTTAGTGCTTTGGACAAAGGACAGATAGTACATTTAGTACTATTTTGAATGAAAAAGGAGGAACACCCCCACACATGTGAAGATATATAAAGAGTATAGATGAGTCTTATCCAAAATTCAAAATTTTGAATTCTCCAACGGATAAGCTACACCTCATCTATAAATAGAGGAAGAAATATGAAAGAACAATAACTACAACTCAGACATTCAAGCATTCAAATTTAAGCAAACCTACAACTAGCAAATACTTTCTAAAAGTTTCAAGACAGAGATATTTTTTGTGTGATTCATAGGTTAGCTTGTTAGATATTACTTAGAAAAGAATCACAATTCTCTGTTGTTGTTCCCTCACCTGCTTATTTATACTTTATTATCTACTTAGTATAGATTTTTCCTTGTGAGGATAAAAGATACAGAGTGAATCATTGTATTCTGAGTGAATAGGATATTGTTCAACCCAGAATAGTGATATGAGTGAGAGCTAGTTCATAGGGGAAGCACTTGTAAAGATCTGTGTGATCGTCTTAATAAATTTGATACCTAAGTGGTGTAACAGTGAATGTAGGAAGACTTTATAGTCTCTGAACAACTTTTAAATTGTTTTTGTCTCTTACTTATTTATTTTTTATTCTTAGATAATTGCTATTCATTTAAAATTGTTACATGCATCATTATTTTGAAGTTTATGCATAAAACTTACACACTTAAAATCTACAGTTGTAGACTTGTTAATCACTTAGCTGTATATTCAGTTGTTTATATTATTTTTTATCAGCACTTACACTATTTCCGCTGCACACTGAAGTTCCTCAATACAATTTCTAAAGTATGAGAAATATCTCTAAAAAAATATATACAAGTTGATCTTTATTTGCTTTGTTAATTTTATAGATTTGCTTGAAGGTCTATTCAAATCCCTCCACCCCTAGACCTTCATGACTAAGGGACCAACAGAGTGCAACATTAATATTCTAGTTGGATAAACTAATATTTTTTGGTCAAATTATGCCTCTGGGCTGAACATAAGAGTATTTGGATCCATAAGAACCCAAACTCTATACTTTTTAATGGATCCCTAGTCTGGCCCATAAAATCTAAGGAGTCTATATAAAGGACCGGAATCTCATCTTAAAAAACAGTAGTACGAGCAGCATCAATACATGATATTCTAGAGTTTGAGGAGATGTGAAAGTAGGCACCTTCTCGGTGTTAGAACGAGGATGGGAGATATACTAGAAAATCTTTAGTGGAATCAGTGCTTCAATCGTCAAGATATCAGATCTAATCTATGCGTTGATGTATGTTTTGGTTTTATTTATTATGTAAGTATGTCTTGATGAAGTTAAGATACATGCAATGTGTAGGATTTGTGGAAGTCCGCAGTATAAAGAGAGTCCGAGGAGCTAGGATTGGTGAATGAAAGAAATAAGAGAGTTGTATATATATAAGAAATGGTATTACCTTTTGTCATACATTGTTTAATGAGATTGCATCAATCTAGTGCCACAACTAAATATATACTGAGACTATATAATCTATCTCGTTACATGTGCATGAAACCTCAAACTATCACTACAAAAAACGCGGCTTTTAGCGACCGCATTTTAGCGACCGCCAATTAAGCGGTCGCTAAAATATCAAATAGCGACCGCTTTTGTGACCGCCGTGGTGTTTTGGTAAAGTTTGGAAAATTAGCGACCGCTAGCGGTCGCTAAATCAATTTAACATTTTGCGACCGCCAAACATATTAGTAAATTAGTTAGCGACCGCCATGCAGCGGTCGCTAGCAGAATTTCGGTCGCTAAAATTTAAACCCGTACATGGCAAACCGGAAAAGTTGAACCGGCTTGTTTTTTAATATTAGCGACCGCTTTTTGGCGGTCGCAAATATAAAAATTAATTTAGCGACCGCATTTTGGCGGTCGCAAATATAAAAATTAATTTAGCGACCGCTTAAGCGGTCGCTAATTTAGTATCCGGTTTAGGGTAGTGGGCTCCCATTTAATTTTGCAATTTTGCAACCGCGAAAGCGGTCACTAATTTAAAAATGGCGGTCGCTAAAAAGCGATTATAGAACAGATTCATCTTCTATTTTCTTCAGTTTTTTCGGGGAAAAAACCACACTCCCACCCCAAAAAATCTCCCAAATTCAAACGAGGATTGTTTCAACGTGTTGGTGGTAATTGTGGAGGTCTATTATTATATTGTGCTCGTTGCTTCTAATTCACCGTACGTTTTTATAATTTTACCGTTTATTTTTTAATTTTGTGTATTATATATGTTTTATAAGTGTTCTTCATGTGACTAATTAAATTTTAGAATTTATAATATTCATGTATTAGAATTGATAATGTGAATAATTATTGTAATTGATTATAGTTGATTTTTTGTTTTAAAAAATTGTATATGTTTGTTTATAGTCGAAACTCTGCCGAATTTTTTAATAATTTATATGTGATTTATTTTTAATTTGTATCTGATGGAACTCCCTGATCGTCGTTGGATGTATGAAATGCCTCGTTTGATACAAGGAAATATGAATTATGAATTTTGCGAGAAACTTGATGAGTTTATTACGTTTGCCCGTAGTAAACCAAATTGCATGGATAGTTGTGGTCGGATTAGATGTCCTTGTTCAGGCAGAAAGTGCAGTAACAAAAGATTTTTTAGCATAGATGAGGTTAAAACTCATCTTGTGAGGTTCAGTTTTGCTCTATTTTATTATAATTGGACCGGACATGGCGAAGACAGGTGGAATTATAATTTGGAAACAGTGATTGTCTTCTATGATCAATTGAGTAGTTGTGGAGGTGAGAGATTTGAGATTGGTGGTTCGAGCTGCGACCCGTCTACACCATTGGATGAGCTAGATGAATTCCAACGGTATCATACGATGATTGATGAGTCTGGTTTGGGTGTTGACCACACAGCCATGGAGGAGGAACCAAATCCCCGTTCAAAGAAATTTTTTGAGATGCTCAAATCTGTCTATCAAAAATTATTTCCTGGTTGTGATACTGAGACTCAGTTGTCATTCAACGCTCAGATGTTGTCTATCAAAACTGAAGGCAAAGTGAGTCAGAAAGTCTACAATCAATTCGCAAAGTTGTTTAAACGGGCCCTACCCAAAGAGAACACAGTGCCAAAAAATTTCTATCAAAGTAAGAGGCTGTTGAAGGATATGGGTTTACCGTTTGAGAAGATTGGTTGTTGTACCAATGGTTGCATGCTGTTTTGCGGCGACGACGAGAGCATTAATCAGTGCAGGATATGCAGCCACCCTAGGTTCAAACCCTCTTATCGTAGGAAGAAGACAGCTTTCAAGTCGATGTATTTTCTTCCCATCACTCCTCGTCTAGAGAGGTTATATCAGTCGAGTGCCACTGCAAAAGACATGATATAGCATGCTGAGGAGTGTTCTGATCAGAATTCCAGAGAGATGCGTCATCTTGCATACTCTAATGCGTGGAGACATCTTGATAGAGAGTTCCCAGATTTTGCGACTGAGAAGCGAAATGTGATACTTGGTTTGTGCACTGACGGATTTGCTCCCTTCGGTATGCACGGGAAGAAGTATTCTTTGTGGCCTGTTTTGTTGACTCCGTACAATCTACCCCCTTGGTTGTACATGAAGCCTCAACGCATATTTCTCACTGTGTTGGTGCCTGGTCCTCACAACCCGAAGCATAAACTGGATGTCTACCTTCAGCCATTGATTAAAGAGTTGTTATATTTATGGCATTTGGGAGTAGAGACGTACGACGTGTACCGAAAGGAGAAATTCACATTACGGGCTGCTATTTTATGTACCATCAGCGACTTTCCAGCATATTCTATGTTATCTGGGTGGTCGACAGCTGGAAGACTAGCGTGCCCGTACTGCATGGATGAGTCTGAGGCATTTTATCTTCCAAAGAGTAAAAAGATGTCATGGTTCGATAACCACAGGAAGTTTCTATGTGATGATCATGCCTTTCAGAGGGACAAAAAGAATTTTCTAAAGGGTAAACCTCCTGTAAAGCGTCCAAGGCCACGAGTTGAAACAGGTATTTATATATTATTTATATTTTAACCAGTAGGCATTTTATTCTAAGAGTTTGATGTATTTAGTTTAACAATACGCATTTTATTTTAGGTGATTCGTTGTTGAGAGAAGTTACAGTAACTGACTTGTGAAAAATGACTGAGGAGCACGCAATGGAACACAATAAACGGATCCGAGGAGCTTGGAAGAAGAAGAGCATCTTTTGTGACTTGCCTTATTGGAGTAAATTATTGATTAGACACAACTTGAATGTGATGCATATAGAGAAGAATGTGTTTGATAACTTGTTCCACACGATTTTGAATATAGTAGGCAAGACCAAAGACACTGCAAAATCCAGAGAAGAGTTAAGTAAGTTCTGTTCTCGTCCTACTCTGTCCAGTGGTCGACGACCACGTGAGTTTCCACAAGCATGTTACCAAATTTCCAGAGAAGACAAGAAAAAATTATTTCAATGGGTGAAGGAACTGCGCTTTGCAGACAATTATGTAGGGTGGAGGAGTTATGGTGCTGTAGAGCACAGGGCCGGATGAAAGAAATCGTCTCCAAGATGAAGAAATAATGGATACGTAAAGGGGAGACGGTTGACTTGGGGAAAAACGGTGATGGACGGGCGATCTGGGACGGATTAATGGGTTACTGGACTGATCCGGCACACCAGGAGAGGGCTCGTAAGGCGCGAGAAAATAGGATGAGCAACCCGAACGGAAAAGGAGTCGCCATACATCGCGGTGGCTCCCGGACCGCCTACGAGCACGGGCTCGCCTTTGTAAGTATTTTAATTTATAATTCTTAATTTATAATTAATTATTATATTTAATTAAATTATTATAATTAATTCTTAAAGAAGAACGCGTACGGACGGAGGCCCAAACTCTTCGAGTCTCTTTTCATTCTTCACCCAGTGAATGAGACTGAGAAATCCACGTATGCCCGCACCACCGAGCTTCACGTAAGTATCTAATTAGAATGTACTTCTAAATAGATTTTAATTATTCTATTAAAATAAAATTAATATTTTATTTTGTTTAATTTCAGAACAAGTTCAAAACTGCTCTCGAGGAGGCTCAGACACAAGCGGCACCTACTCCGGAGAACCCTACACCTACCCCTATTGATGAGGACTGCCTCTATGTTGATTTGGCCTGAGTCAATAAGGGTAAGATACTAGGGTTGGGAGCTTACAGTAAGGTTGTCCGTCAGACGCACCGCCGGAGCTCAGCATCATATTCTATGTCCTCTCATCCTGACGTCAATCTCCGGCAGGAAGTGGCCGAGTTGAAGGACAAGTTGTCCAAGCAAGAGAGAAAAGAAAGGAAGATGCAGGCTTGGTTGGCTCAAGTTTCTCAAGCTACTAATATTCCACTTTCGGAAGACTCAGATGATGAGACAAATGCCGGTACGGGTGGTGGTGCGTCTTCTCGTGGGAATGAGGGTGCCGATGGTGGGGATCTTGGGGACCTGGAAGGATGGATGCCAGATTTTAATTCTAACGGCTAGTTAATTTATGTGTCGAACAATTTTTTTTAATTGAATATTAAGTATTTTAACTTTTTATTAATATATTTTGAATGTTTAAAATTTTATGTTATGTTTTACATCAAAATTATTTTTTATGATATCAAATTGTAGTAATTTAGAATATTAAAATTTGTGGCTAATTTGGTGTTGTATACAATTAATTGAATAAAAATGAACAAATTAAAATTTTGGTATTGTAAATTATTAAATGTATAACATTATATTTTTATGGTTGAAATATATATATATTTATATTAAGTATCAAAAGATTAATTTGATGAATTTTTAAAAAAAAATGAGACACAATTTGGAATTATATACTATTAATTGCAAAAAGACGAATAAAAAAAAAGAGAAATGCAAATTATAAAATTTATAACATTAAAAAAAAATTTATTGAAATATATATACATTAATAAATTAGAGACAAAAAGGAATTAATTTGATGGATTTTAAAAAAAATGTGACTTAATTTGGAGTTATATACAATTAGTTGCAGAAAAATAAACGAAAGTAGCAAGTGCTCGAGTGGAACAACCACCTCTGAAATGCCCAGAGGTCGCGAGTTCGACTCCTTGCAGGCACAAAGTTTACAACATTTATTCTGAGCCAAATAAGACTCATATAAAATATGTGATGATATGATTAAGATGTTGGGTCCGTGGCCAAGTGGGTTGAGCCCAGCCAGCCCTCGAAGGGGCCTGGGTTCGAACCACCTTGACCACATTTTTTTTTTGCTACGTAAAAGTTTAGCGACCGCCTATAGGCGGTCGCAAAATATAAATGTAATTTATTATTATAAATATTTAAAATAAATAGCGACCGCAATAAGCGGTCGTTAATATATATTTAGCCACCGCTTAAGGCGGTCGCAAAATTAAAATAAAATTTATTATTACAATTAATTAGTACACTTAGTGACCTCCAAAAGCGGTCGCTAAAATAAATTTAACGACCGCTTACTGGCGGTCGCTAATATTAAAAAACCAAACCGGGTCCAAACCCGGACTTTTTTTCGACCGCTCTTGCGACCGTTCTGGCTGTCGCTAATTAGCGACCGCTACATAAAAGCGGTCGCTAAAGTTTTGCGACCGGTATTTTAGCGACCGCCAAAAGCGGTCGCAAAAACGGTCGCTAGCTAAGTTTTGCGACCGCTTAGCGGTTGCTAACGCGGTCGCTAAAACCCGCTTTTTTTGTAGTGTATGTTCCTTGTGTAATGGTTCACGGTCCTGAAAATTTCAAGGATAAACTAGATGTTTATCTTCAATTACTTAGTAAAAGACTTGCTATATTTAGACATATTAATTATAAAAAGGATCATGACCCGTAGGATCGATCCATTTAAATTGATCGATAAGAACAAGGTTTAGTCCTAATATTCTTTGGGACCGTTTAAATAAGAGCTTTGGTCCTAAACCGTAGCCCATAGTGACCCCTATAGGGTGAGGACAACCCAATTAATTTTTTTTTACTTTAATATAATTTTATGATAATTTTACTAATAAAATATTTTTTTTATTGTATATAATAGATATAAAATGCCCGTGTTAAAAATTCTATTTTATTCAAATATGAATAGAAATATAAAGTAATAGACATGTTGAGTATTAGTAGTATCTTTTCAATAATATTTGAAAATTTTCCAAAAAAAAAAATCATTGATATGATTAATATAATTATGAATATATTGATTATAAAATTATATATCCTTCAAATTTACATATTATATGCAAATTACATCTATATATACTATAAATATATTAAAATTTGATTTATATATGATTTTTAATAATTTTTATTTTATAGCTTGATAGTGTCCCATCCCATTTACCCACGAACTGTTGGAATTAGAGTTACGTCCCAACTCCATATAAGAATTCATATTTTAATTTATTTATATTATACTATAGAAAGTCATCTCGTTTAATACATAAGCTTAAAGATTTTTATATTAATTTAATTTTTAATATATTATTAATTTATCATAAAATATTCAACTTAAATTATTACGATCAATATCAATTAAATTCAATAAAATAACAATATTTTCTAAAAATTGATATCATATTAATTTAAAGAAAATTCTATCATCAACACAAATAAAGTAATTAATTAATTCCATATCAAATTGTAATACCACAATATATTTTTAATTTGTTCATTATCATTATTACAATTAACACATTTCTTTCTATGTATGCAATTAACTGATTTTCCATCAAGATAAAAAAAAAATAAAAAAAAATCAACCTCATGGCAAACTATTAGCAACAGCATTTACAATGCCAATGACATCCTTAGCCTTTGTGGTTGCGGCCTTCACCTGAGGCGGCTCACTTGCCCCGAACTCATCATCGCACGTTCCGACAAACCTCAACGCCGCCGCCACCTGCGACTTAATATCATGTGGGCTCCCCGTTTTGAAATCAACGTTCTTTAGGACGTTAATGGCGTCGTTGGATGTCCCAATACACGTGTCGATTATGTTTTTGTTTTGGGCATTGCTGTTTGACTCATATACCCCTATAGCGGCCTGGGTTGCAGTCACGCTCCTTTCGGCCGCGATCTGACCCAAGCCCTGAAGATCGGTTCCACCAGAACGTGGATCCGATGTTAGGGTTTGGGTGCATAGGGAGGGATTGACTGCTTTGGAGCAAACGTCGGATATCAAATCAGCTTGGCAGATGCAAAAGAAAGCCAATGAGACTGAGGCCAATAGAAAGAAGGATGCCATTTTCTTTGAAGTATTTTTTGGATTAATATTGTTTGGTGTTTTTATATAGTTGGTCATGAGACGATTGATTGTTTAATAAAATGATTGTTTGTGCGGATTTATGAGTATTTATATTAATACACATCTGCGTACGTTTTATTATATGCAATCAGTTGATTTTTTTTTAATCTAAATAACTTTGTACAATACAAAATGATTGATATATAATAACGAAATCCTGTCATTATTGCTATTTTCGCTAGGTAAAATATTTTAGTAAGAAAAATAATAATTTATAATGACAGAACCTATCAATAAAAATTATTATTCTATATCATTAAAAAGTTTTAGCATTGGAGAAGTAATTATAATGACATATATAATTTTCTATCATTTAATGTCAATTTCCTTGTAGTGATATATATAAGAATAATGTAGGAAAAAATAAATTTTCAGAATAGTATAACTTAAAGTAAGTGTCAAAATAAAGATAATAGTTTTTTGGTCGACTGACAAAATAAAAATAGTAACTTTTTAAGTTAAAAAAATAAAAATAATAATTTTTTCAGACCGATAATTTAAGGATCATAATTTTTAAAATTTACAAAATTCAGTCCGAATCAGATTAGTTGACCTGATTTTACTCCGAATTCTTGCTAGAATCTAGCTTAAGTCAAACTAACTAGCCCAAATTATGTTGATTTTGAATGATTTGTCCTCTACTGGTTATATTTTAAAGATACCGTTCTTATCTTGCTTATACAAAAAGTTATGTTACACATTTTTCAATCCATTAAATTATAGAACCTAATTTTTTTTCCTAAGAATGGACAAATTTCTTGATAAAATAACTGCTTTAAAACAAAATGTCTTTATATGATGCCTGAAAGCCACCTCACATATTAAGCTTAAATAATTTTTTATATTAATTTAATTTAAAATATATGATTAATTTTTCAAAAATATTGAAATCAAATAATTACAATTAATGTCAATTAAATGAAAAAAAATCAGTATTTTCTAAAGATTATTAAATTCTATAGAAAATTCTATCAACACAGATTAAAGGAATCAATTGATTAATTAATTGCAATGCCACAGTATATTTTCTTAATTCTGTCATTACCATTATTATACAATGAATGCAATTAATTGGTTTTTTTTTTTTCAAATCTTCATCTTGTATAGATTCTTGAAACGGCTCTCTAAGTTGTGACTTTATCTTCTAGATGCAATGTTTCTCCTACAAATTGGTCTTTCGCTGTAGGTTTAGTTCCAAATATAAGTTTATTGTTAGTGATAGGGTTGTCAAGTCTACAGTTGTGTAGACTTTTTTTAACAACCCGCGTAATTTTACCATTTTATGTTTTCAGTCACGCTATTTCCCATTTTTGTGGGCTTTCAATTGAAAACCCTATGTTTTAAGTTATGTCAAAATAGGCCAAATACGGGACGAAATTAAAATTACAGGCTAATATCCACATGTCTCTCTTGTGACTTGCTTTAGTTGGTCCCGACTCCTATGTGGCGTCCACATAATATCCATGTCATATTATTTTATAAAATTAAAATTAAATATTTTTTAGAATAGAAAAAACAAAAACAGAATTGAAAAAGGACGCAATTTATAAATTTTGTATAACAGTTCTCCAAATTGATCCTTTAAACCTTAAACCTAATCGATTATTCAAAATTGAAGATTTTTGTGAAGCCTAATCCAAAATTTTATGCAAATCGAAGCACCAACTAAGTATTACAGAAACCACAAATATTCTGCTCATAAATTAACACATGTATGCCACCAAGTCAGCTTTTGCCTCCACAGCTTGAGTAAGAGGTGGCGAACTGGGTGCATCTTCATGTGGAGCTGGGACCATCTTGAATTTCACCATCATTAAGGAAAATTTGATTGATCTGCTTTAAAATTGGTGGATTTTCTTGTTCGTTTTCCACAGATGAAGCCAATTATTTGTTCCTAGATTTTCTAGTGGGCTTATTACGAATGATAATGATAATAAAGAAAATAAAATAACTCGCCGGTTTGTCTAGCCACGTGTGTTAGTCTAGGACTTTAGCGGGCGTCGTCTTGTATATATATTATGAGCAAAAGTATGTTGAAAGTACAATAGAATAATAATGGCAGTCCATTGTTCTGTATAGAGAATACCTATTTATAATGTCTAAAACTAACCCTTATTGTGCACGCGTTTACATGTCGTGTATTTCTTCATGCCCATGTTAGGTCGTGGCCTAGAGATCGTGGATGGTAAGAAGACTTTCCATGTATTTCTTTAAATATAGGAACAATTGTCCCACCCGCCTCGAACCCGCCCCCGTGTATATATATATATATAGTTAAATAATATATTATATTATATATGTATAATTAAATATATAAAAATTAGGCTAGCTAACTAAAGCAAAAATTGATGTATCGAAAATAGTTGAATCCTCACAGACTGTGAATGACAAAATGGGTCTTGGTTATCCCAAACATAAACCAAAAAAGAAGAATAAAGACAGCGAACATGTTAGGGATCCTCGCAAGGGTATAGGGCCAGCTGAGTTTGCACCAGAACCAGCGGGGCATAAGAGTGAAAGACAGACAGGTCCTCAACTGGGCTGACGAATAATAAAACTCAGAAGCCCACTGCTGACCAAAACAAGTCTAAAACTCAGATGCCCCAAGGTTATATTCATTAAATTATTAGATTAGATATGTTCATAAAGTCACGAGCAAAAATTGTACAAATTAGAGTTCATTAATTTTTTAATTATTTTAATTTCAATGAACAATATATGTTTGATTTAAATATTTAGATTTAATGAGTTGAAACTTTAAGTGGATTATTTTGTATGTTTATTGTTGTTTAAATCATTTATATGCATATTAATATTATATTTTAAAATTCAATATATTTTGGGCAATGCATTTTATATGTATGATAAAAATAAAAAAAAAATAAAAAAATAGGCAGGTAAGCGGGTCGGGGCGGGTAAAAAACCCGCCGGGTTCGTGGGACGGGCTGGTCAGGTCCAACTCCAAATTGAGGCGGGGCAGATGTTGGGTCCTAAATATTCTTGACGGGGCGGGTCCTGGGATAGGCCAAACCTATCCCAGACCTGTCCTGTTGTCATCCCTAGTCATAATACTAACATCAAAGATAAAGTAATGACAATGACGAGTGCTAATATAATAATGTATATAAACATACATATATATTAGAATAAGGAAAATAATTATTATAATTAATTCGTTATATACATATATTTGTTCATTTAAAAAATATATTACCCGCTTGTAATTTTAATTTGGAGTTCATGTACGTATTTCGTGGATATAAGGTTCGCTCATGATTCTAAACAACTAAATGATGTAAACAAGGAGAATATAGTTTAAAATATAATTTGAAAAATTTAGAATATTTATGTGTATCTTTTTTATCTTTAAATTATATATTTTTTAAATTAGAATTACTATAAATTTTTAAATATTTTTTATTGTACTTTGAATTTTTTTTTTTTTTTTTAAAATATTTCATATATATTATTAGAAAATATGTATTTTTTTATATATAATTAATTTAAATATAATACGCTATGTATGTATTTTTTAAACAAATATAATTTTAAATTATTTTTTAAATATATTATAAATTATTAAATTTTAAAAAATATGACTAATTCTTTTTAAAATTTCTATCTACTGTGAATTTTTATTCAAATTTATATATTAATTAATTTTTAAAAAAGTAAATATTTAATGATGTGAGTGCTTATTGGTATGATGAATGTGAATTTATATATATATATATATATATATATATATTCACATCATCTTTCTGGTAAGGGACAAACTGTCCGAAGTTTAAATGGAAAAATAAATAAAAGGTGATAATTTATTTGTCCAAAATATAAAATTTTAGATTAAATTGCAATTGACGAAAAAATAACAAATTTTCTGCAATTAGACCTTTATTTAATACATACATAAATTAATTAATTAAATTTATTTAAATATAAGCATTAGGTACACCAATCTCAAAACTCAAAACATGAAAAAAAAAAAAAAAAAAATCCAACCTTCATGGCAAGCTAACGGAAACAGCATGTATAATGCTAATGACATCCTTCGCCTTTGTGGTTGCGGCCTTCAACGGTGGCGGCTCACTTGCTCCGAAATCATTATCGCAAGTTCCGACATCCCTCGACGCCGCCGCCACTTGCGAGTTAATATCATGTGGGCTCCCCGTTTTGAAATCAACCTCCTTTAGGATGTTAATGGCGTCGTTAGATGTCTCTATACATATGTCGATTATGTTTTTGTTTTGGGCGTTGCTGTTTGACTTATATACCCCTATAGCGGCCTGGGTCGCAGTCACGCTCTTTTCGACCGCGATCTGACCCAAGCCTCTAAGATCGGCCCCACGAGAACGTGAATCCGATCTTAGGGTTTGGCTGCACAGAGAGGGGTTGTTTGCTTTGGAGCAAACGTTTGATATCAAATCAGCTTGGCAGATGCAGAAGAAAGCCAATGAGAGTGAGGCCAATAGAAAGAAGGATGCCATTTTTTTATGTATTTTTTGGATTAGTATTGTTTGGTATTTATATAGCTGGCCATGAGACCCATACATGGTTAGTTGCATAATTATGAGTATTAATATTAGTTTCCTATAAAAATTGTTTAAGATAGAGTTATTTTAAAATATTAAATATTTTATTAAGAGTGTTAAAAATCTCATCAAAGTATCAAAAATCAGTTGATGATATTACATTGGGAAAAGTACAAAATGTTTCAACAAATTGACAAAAATTACATATTTTAGTTGTTATTGATTTTTTCTTACTCAAAAGTTTAAAAATCCTGATGAATTTTTTTACTCATGATAAATATTTAATATTTTAAAATAATTTTATGATAAACATATCATGTTTTATTTTAATATAAAGCATATTGATGTGGTGTATTATATTAAAATAGTTAGCAATATATAGTGACTGCATGTTTTTGGAAAAAAATGATGATAGATATATCCTTGTAGGAAATATTAGATGTTACTCCTATTATAAATTATATATATATATATATATATATATATATGAATGTTGTATTAATAAATAAAGTCAAAGCATGTATTAAGGACAATATGAAATTCAAGTGTATTTGCAAAAGAAAGCCAATGATGAGACTGAGGCCAATAGAAAGAAGGATCCCAAATTTTTTTCATTGATGTATTTTTTGGATTAATATTGATTGATGTTTATATAGTTGGCCATGAGATGCATACATGGTAAGTTGTATAATTGATTTTATGCGGATTTATGAGTATTAGTATTAGTTTCCTACAAAAATTATTGATGATAGATTTATCATAAAGTTAATTACATATCAAATATTTTATCCAAAAGTATTAAAAATTTCATCAACAAAGTCGGTTGGTGCCTTGGTGGTACTGCATTTTGATTGTTATTGATTTTTCTAATCAAAATTTTGTAGGATTAGGATTTTTTATATTTTTAATTAAATATATTTGATATTTTAATGCAATTCCATGTTAAATTTGTTATAACTCATTTTTATATATAAAACATACTGAGTATTAATGTATTAGTGGTTGGATTATATTTAAATAGTTAACAATACTGACATGTGTGTTTTTGGAAAAAAAATTGATGATAGGTATATCATTGCTGGAATTATTAGATGTATTAAAATATCCCACATCGGTAGTGAGTGTGGTCTTGGGTGGCTTATAAGCCTGTACAATCATCTCACTTATAATCTGGTTTTAAGTGTAGAGTTAGACCTTCATACATGGTATCAGAGCCACCTCTCTACTCGATGTGTGGAACCACGTGTCGAGCCTGATGAGCCTCTTACGTGAGGGAGGGTATTAAGGTATCTCACATCGGTAGTGAGTGTGGTCTTGAGTAGACTTATAAATCTCGATAATCCTCTCACTTATAACATGGGTTTTAAGTTTAGAGTTAGACCTTCATACAACATGTTACTTTTATAATAAATTATAAATATAATATATCGTTAAGTTTTGTAGATGTCTAGATATGCTGGTGTGTGCCTTATTCTAGCAGATCTTCTAAGCTGAACATTGTCATTTTCTATTTCATGTTCCAAGTTATTTATTGCAGGTAAACTAGAATTAGTATAATCAGCTAATTTACTATCATAATCAGCATGATTATCACTAGAAATAGTAATATCATTATTATTAGCAGCAGTAACATCATTAGAATTACTAATATTAGGAACATCAGTAATCACATCAGTAACATTGCCAACAAGAAATGTCATTTTTCATGAACATATTTATCCTTTTTCAGTTAATAATGTTACTAATCCTATTAGTAATTCTTCTTCTAATCTACATGAGGATTTAGTTTGTGATTCTAATGTCATGAATATATGAATTTTGTATAAAGTCAAAGTCTTTATGGACAATGTGCATTTCTAAGTGTATTTGCAAAAGAAAGCCAATGAGCCTGAGGCCAACAGAAAGAAGGATGCCATTTTTCTTTTTCTTTGATGTATTTTTTGGATTAATATTGTTTGGTGTTTATAAAGTTGGCCATGAGACGTATACATGGTAAGTTGTATAATTGATTTTATGCGGTTTTATGAGTATTAATACTCTCTCTATCTACTAAATATATACACTTTTCTTTTGTACGTAGTTTAATGTAATATATCGAAGGATATTTCGTGATATTGTGAGGTCCATTTATAAATAAAGATCATATTATTGGAAACTATATCATATGCTCTTTCCAAAAATATTACTTTATTCATAAACGTACATCACAATACCCCAAAATATCCTCCGACATATTGCATTATACCACGTACAAATAAAAATGCATATATTTGGTGGACAGAGAGAGTATTACGCAAATTCTTAAACGCAATATATATCGCAAACTATGCAATATAATCGAATAAAAATTCATAGATCCTTAGTGGATCAAATAAAATTTTCAAGAAAAATTACGCCAGTCCTAAAATGTGTTACTATATGAATATATGTGTTTTATTATAAGGTAAAATGTGTGTTATTATTTCTTAAAATTAAGTTTTTTTATTTTTACTTTTAAAATAACAATAAGGATAATATGTATTTTTATAAAAACATAATACTACGTGCTTCTTAATTTATTTTTTATTGATTTATATTGATAATATGTTGTTAACGTAATAATATCTTTTAGACAAAGTATTATATAAACCAGTTTCAAAATATAAACCACTTTGTGATACAAGGTTTATATTTATGAATTTTTTTTTTTTGCCTTGTTAAAAAGTGGTTTATGATATGAACCAATTTCACACAATACCTACTCTATCTTTTAATATCTTATATATGTTATTATATCTCGGCAGTCTCAAAATGAGTTATTATATGAATATATGTGTGTGTTATTGTAAGACAAAATATATGTTACTACTTCTTAAAAAATTACTTCCTCCGTCCCGTAGAATTTGCACCCAACGTGACGATACGTTTTTTTAAGAAAAATGTGTTTTATATATAAAGTAGTAGCATATGGGTAAATATGTGTATATGTATGTGAGTGTGCACGTAAATCAATGTTTCCTTTTTTTAGTAGTGTGCAAATTTGTGTGAGATGTTCAAATAAGGAAAGTGTGCAAATTCTTGTGAGACAAATGGAGTATCTTTTTGTACTTTTAAAGTAACTATAAGGATAATATGTATTTTTACAAGAACAAATATGTGTTTCTTAATTTATTTTTCATTCTTTTTATTAATTTTTGTTGAGAATATGTTGTTAATGTAATAATACATCTTTTAATATCTTACATGTGTTACTATAAGGCAATATATATTTTTGTAAGGACAAATAGATATTTATACATACAGTAACACACATTTGCTTTAATAATAACACACATTTTGCTCTCAGGTTGTGTTACTATATAGGCAAATGTGTGTTACTGTAAGGACAAAATATTTTTTTATAAGAATAAATATGTGTTTCTTAATTTATTCATCGTTCCTTTAAATATAAGTGTGTTATTTCATGTAGTAACATATTTTTTTTATTATTTTATATGTGTTATTATATTAAAAAATAATGATTTTTATAAAAATCATTAAATATTTATGAAAAACTAATATTTTCTCTTATAGTAACACAAATATTTCTCTTAAATTGTACAAAAAAAAGTTTGTTTCTACAAAAATAAATAAATAAATATATGTAAAAAAATATTTGATCTTACAATAATACATATTTGGTCTTATAGTAACATAGATTTGCTCATACAGTAACAAAAACTGGGAGCAAAATCTTTGAATTTGAAAATTTTCCAAATTCGACCTGACTCGATCAAAATCCGCGAATTTCATTATTTTGACCATGCTGACCCGCAAATTTTTAGATTTTCCTTTTGTAAATCAATACTGCACCGTGCAATATTACATGTAAGACCCACTCAAATGTCAAAATTTTGTATGAAAATTGATCATGATAAATTTATCATAACATTATTTTAGCAAATTAAATATTTTATCAAGAATATTAAAAATCTTATTAGAAGTATAAAAAATCGGTTGATAGTATTATATTTCAATTGTTATTGATTTTTTTGACTTAAAATTTTAAAAATCCTGATGAATTTTTTATACTATTAATCAAATATTTGATATTTTAGAACAGTTTTATGATAAACTTATCATGATTAATTTTTATATAAAATCTACTCAATATCAATATATGTGTGGGTGTATTATATTTAAATAGTTAACAATACTAAAATGTGTACTGTTTTTGAAAAAAAAATGCTGATAAGTATATCATCGTAGGAAATATTAGATGTTATTCCTATTATAAATTATAAATATATATAGGAATTAATGTCACCTCGATTAGTATACAAGTTTAAATAGTTTTTTAAAATAACAAAAATATATTATTAATTCTTTATAAAAATATTCAACTTAAATTATAACAACTAATGTCAATTAAATTCAATAAAATCCCGTACTTTTTACAGATTAATTAAATTTTATAGAAAATTTATCAACACAAATAAAGTACGTAAGTAATTGCACATTTAATTGCGATACCATATATTTTTAATTTGACTATTTCCATTAATTATTACGATTCATACATTCTATTTATGCATGCAATTAAATAAATTTTTTTTTTATCTAAGTAACTTGACCTAAGAATCACTACAAAAAAAGTGGGTTTTACCGACCGTTTTTTAGCGACCGCCTGAAGTCGGTCGCAAATTATGTAATTAGCGACCGACGTTGTCTAATGGTCAAACCCTAAATTTTCCGACTGAATACCGACCGAAAAAGCGGTCGGTAATATAAAAATAATTTACCGACCGCCGGATCGGTCGGTAAATTGTTGACTGATAATATTACCGACCGATTAGGCGGTTGGTAGTTTATTTTTATATTAGCGACCGCTTTTTCGGTCGCTAAAATTAAAACCAGAAAGCGGGTAGGTGGGCAATTATTGCCCGATTCGATCTTCATGTTTAGCAACCGAAATATCGGTCGGTAAATATAAAATTGCGGTCGCTAAATTTTGAATATAGAACAGCCACTGCCCTTTTCTTTCCTTTTCATTCACGAAAATTTACCCCCCAACCTTAAAAAAATCTCTGAAATGTGAAGAAATATTATTTCAACGTGTTGGTTGCAATCGTTCGGGTCCATTGTCACATATATTGTGCTCGTTGCTTCAATTTGACCGTACGTTTTTACATTTTTACCGTTTAAGTTTAGCATTATTTGCATGTTGTACATTAATTATTTATGGATATATCTATTTTGATTGGAGATTAATCCTAATTTAATTTGTTAGAATTTTGTAGTGTATATTGATGTATGATTATATATATTGGATTTTTTATTTTAAAAAATCAGATATGCTTGTTTACAGTCGAAACTCTGTCGAATTTTTTTATAATTCTAATGTGGTATATTCTTAATTTAAATCAGATGGAACTCCCTGATCGTCGTTGGATGTATGAAATGCCTCGTCTAATACAAGGAACGATCAACCCTGAATTTTACAAGAACATTCATGAGTTTACTAAGTTTGCCTCTCTTAATCCACACTGCATGGATAGGTATGGCCAGATTAGATGTCCTTGTGCCAAAAAAAAGTGTGGTAACAAGAGATTTTTTAGCATTGATGAGGTTCTAACTCATCTCGTGATGTCTGGTTTTACTCCATACTATTACAATTGGACCGTACATGGCGAAACCCGGTGGAATTATAATCTTGAAACAGTGGTTGCCTTCTATGATCAGTTTTGTAGTAGTGGAGGTGCGAGATTTGAGATTGGTGGTTCGAGCCGTGATTCGCCTACTCCATGCTCTGAGACACCGGTGGATGAATTCCAAAGCTATCATACGATGATTGATGAGTCTGATTTGGGTGGTCACCACATGTAAGAGGAACCAAATCCTCGTTCGCAGAGATTTTTTGAGATGCTTAAATCTGTCGATCAGAAGTTGTTTCCTGGTTGTGATACTGAGACACAATTATCATTCAATGCTCAGAT
This sequence comes from Prunella vulgaris, assembly GCA_026898435.1. Lineage (NCBI taxonomy): Eukaryota > Viridiplantae > Streptophyta > Magnoliopsida > Lamiales > Lamiaceae > Prunella > Prunella vulgaris. The sequence continues at coordinate 165,058 of JAPKLY010000572.1, forward strand.
GTTGTCCATCAAAACTGAAGGCAAAGTGAGTCAGAAAGTGTACAATCAATTTGCAAAGTTGTTCAAACGGGCCCTACCTAAAGAGAACACATCACCAGAAATTTTCTATCAAAGTAAGAGACTCTTGAAAGATATGGGTTTACCATTTGAGAAGATTGATTGTTGTACCAACGGTTTCATGCTATTTTGGGGCGACGACGAGAGCATCGATCAGTGCAGGATGTGTAACTACCCTAGGTTCAAACCCTCATATCATAGGAAGAAGACATCTTTCAAGTCTATGCATTATCTTCCCATCACTCCTCGTCTAGAGAGGTTGTATCAGTCGAGTGCCACTGCAAAAGACATGAGATGGCATGCTGAGGGGTGTTCTGATGAGAATTCCGGAGAGATGCGTCATCCTGCAGACTCTAATGCGTGGAGACATCTTGATAGAGAGTTTCCAGATTTTGCGAGTGAGAAGAGAAATGTGAGGCTTGGCCTGTGCACAGACGGATTTGCTCCATTCGGTATGCACGGGAAGAAGTATTCGTTGTGGCCTGTGTTACTGACTCCGTACAATCTACCTCATTGGTTGTGCATGAAGCCTCAACACATATTTCTCACTGTCTTGGTGCCTGGTCCTCAGAATCCTAAGCAAAACCTAGATGTCTACCTTCAGCCACTGATTAAAGAGTTGTTATATTTGTGGCATACGGGAGTAGAGACATATGATGTGTACATGAAGGAGAACTTCACATTTCGGGCTGCTGTTTTATGGACAATCAGCGATTTTCCAGCATATTCTATATTGTCTGGGTGGTCGACAGCTGGAAAACAAGCTTGCCCGTACTGCATGGATGGATCTGATGCATTTTATCTTCCACCGAGTAAAAAGGTATCATGGTTCGATAACCTTCGGAAGTTTCTATGTAATGATCATAAATTCTGGAAGGACAAAGTGCACTTTCTAAAGGGGAATGATGTAAAGCGTCCAAGGCCACGAGTTCGAACAGGTATATAAATATTGTTTATATTTTAATCACTACTTACTTATGAAAAGAGTTTTATCAATTTAGTTTAACCATACATACTTTATTTCAGGTGATTCGTTGTTGAGAGAGGTTACAGTAACTGGCTTGTGGAAAACGACTGATGAGGGTTGGATGAAACACAATAAAGGGATCCGTGGAGGTTGGAAGAAGAAAAGCATCTTTTGGGACTTGCCTTATTGGAGTAAATTATTGATTAGACACAACTTTGATGTGATGCATATAGAGAAGAATGTGTTTGATAACTTGTTCCACACGATCTTTAATACATACGGCAAGACCAAAGACACTGCAAAATCCAGAAAAGAGTTAAGTGAGTTCTGTTCTCGTCCTAGTCTCTCCAGTGGTCGACGAGCAGGTGAGTGGCCACAAGCAAGGTACCAAATTTCCAGAGCAAATAAGAAAAAAATATTTCAATGGGTGAAGGATTTGCGCTTTCCGGACAATTACGTGTCGAACATGGGTCGGTCGTTTGAGCCAGAAACAGGGAAGGTCACTACGATGAAGAGTCATGACTGTCATGTTTTTATGCAGCGGTTGCTACCGATTGCCTTTCAGTACGCAGTGTGATCACGGAATTAAGTCTATTTTTCAGAGACTTAACTTCCTCAATGATTACAGTGGACGACATGCAGCGTTTGGATAGAGACATCCCTGTTATACTGTGCAAGTTAGAATAATTTTTTCCACCTAGTTTCTTTGACTCGATGGAGCACTTACCTGTTCATTTACCGTATGAAGCTTTACACGGTGGTCCAGTGCAGTATAGGTGGATGTACCCTTTCGAGAGGTAAGTATTATTATTCTAAAGTTTTTTGTTAATTATATTAAATATTGATCAATTGAATGTTTTGTATTTAGGTATCTGCACAACTTGAAACGTAATATTGGAAATACAACACACATTGAAGCATCCATTGTTAATGCATATCTCACTGAAGAGGTTGGAACATTTTGTTCTTATTATTTCGGTGATCAAGTTCAAACGAGGATCAGAAATGAGCCTCGCAACTACGACGGCCGGGGAGAAGAACATCCTCTTCTTGAGTTCGATGGTATGTTGTCTATATTCTTACATGCTGGTCGACCACTGGGTAAAGGGACCAAACGGTATTTTCAAAATGACTGGGAAGAAGAGACGATACAGTCGTATGTCTTGATGAATACGCCCGAGGTTCAACCATACATAGAGTGAGTAATTTATTATTTTTACAAACTACATTGTAAATATATTATTGTTTTTATACGAATATTTGTTATATGTAGGATGTTTTGTGAGCAAACTCGTCAACAAGAACCAGGCATCATAGAAGCAGAGGTTTATGAAGCAGTTCACAATAAATTCATATACTGGTTCCAAAAAAATGGTATGTAACACTATTCCATATTAGAAAATGTGTATTTCAATAATGTTCTAAAATTTTAATATG